>CAUYRT010059307.1:0-24245 GCA_963574885.1 Lepilemur ruficaudatus
TAAATCCATTCTCCAAATACCAGTAAGGATGAACTTAAAACACACATACACAGACAGATCTAATTTTTTTTCTCCCTTGTAAGAAATACTCAATATATTTTCTTTCCTGAAGACCCCATATAACAAAAGCAATTCTAGGCAGTAAAAACAAAATACCAGATTTCAAACTACACTACAAGGCCACAGTAATTAAATTAGCTTGGTACTGGCTCAAGAATAGGGACATTGACCAGTGGAACAGAACTGAGAACCCAGATATAAAACCATCCTCATATAGCCATCTAATCTTTGACAAAGCAGACAAAAACATACACTGGGGGAAAGAATCCTTATTTAATAAATGTTTCTGGGAAAGCTGGATAGCTGCATGTACAAGATTGAAGCAGGATCCACACCTTTCACCTCTCACAAAAATCAACTCACTCTGGTGGCCGGGCGCGGTGGCTCACGCCTGTAATCCTAGCACTCTGGGAGGCCGAGGCGGGCCGATTGCTCAAGGTCAGGAGTTCGAAACCAGCCTGAGCAAGAGCGAGACCCCGTCTCTACTAATAATAGACAGAAATTAATTGGCCAACCAAATGTATATAGAAAAAATTAGCCGGGCATGGTGGCGCATGCCTGTAGTCCCAGCTACTTGAGAGGCTGAGGCAGAAGGATCACTTGAGCCCAGGAGTTTGAGGTTGCTGTGAGCTAGGCTAACGCCATGGCATTCTGACCGTGGGCAACAAAGTGAGACTCTGTCTCAAAAAAAAAAAAAAAGAAAGAAAGGGGGCCTTTTGGGCATGACTAGATTTGGGTTGACCCCGAGATCCACTGTGTACTGACTCAGGGCAAGCCATTCAATCCCAATTACATTATCTGCAAAACAGGGCGAGTAATCCCAGCTCAGGGGTCTGCCACGAGAACACGGGCAGGTCATCTGTGCACCGTGGATTGGGCTTCCCAGGAAGCACACTCTGAGACGGAGACACCGCGCAGGAAGCTTGCTGGGGTGCGCTGCCAGTTTCACGGTCTGCGGAAGGGAGGACAAGGAAGCAGGACCGGGCGGAGCAAGAAGCCAGGCTGCAGTGCAGGCCCGGGGCAGCCTCGGCATCAAGATGGCCCTTCACACCTGTCCCAGGGTGGGTGGGGCAATGGGGCTGGGCCTCGAGGAAGGGGGCAGAACCCTGGGCAGGACCGCTCTCTTCAGCAGAAGCAGTTTCCCAAGAGGACGGACGACGGAAAGCCACCAGGCAACGGTGAACCCCCCGGGCCCAGGGATGCGTCCTTCTCCCGGAAGGGGATCTCCATGCCCACCATGACACGCAGCACGCAAGGGGGACTGCTGCTGTTTCCATTCTACAACATAACTCAGGGCCAGGCCTATCTCACTGCAGAACCTGAGCTCCTTCTACTCTGCTACGCGAAGCCCTCGGGTTGGCTCTTCCACCCAGCCCCGCAGTGTCTGATGGAGCCCGCGCTCCGCCGGGACCATGAGTCCCTTCAGAGCAGGCCCCGCAAGCCTCGGGGCCCCTCCCACAGTTGCCCTGGGCACTCCAGGCTTCCTGAGTCACTAGTGCACGAGGAGAGTAAGCCCACCCCTTCCAGACCCCCGAGATTGTTGTGGACTCTGACCCTCTCTTCTCCAGGCCGTCCATATCCCAGTCTGACTTGGTGTGGCCTACCCAACTACAGATGCTCAAACGCCCCAGGCAGAGCAGCACCCACCTAGAAGCCATTGCGACTCTGGAGCCGGGGCTCTCATCTTCCTCCATCAGACCAAGACCCACTTGCCAACAGCCAGCTGACTTCGGCCACGTAGCAAACAGAAAGCCCACCAGGGTTAGGGAATCAGCCACCTTTCCTGCCACCTTCCCCCAGTCTCTGCTGCAATCACTCACCTGCTTTCTTCATTATAAGACTTGGGGGTGAGACTGGAACCCACGGATCTTGCCAGCCACGCTCAAGCTGTGGCCTTCTCACCATATGAGCCACCTTCCCGAGGACCTCTGTCTCTCTCCAAAGCCCTGCTGGGATAGCCCCTTCGTGGTCGGTGCTAGGGCAACTTATTCAGTGCTTTAGGAGAAGAGGCGAAGGGAGTCCTGTTTCCACAGGGCTGGTGCCGGGCAAGCCTTAATTCGAATGCCATCGCCAGCATTTGCTGCATGATTCCAAACAAGGTGCTTTAAAATCCCTGCGTTTTTCCATGGGGAAACCACTGTACATACCTCACAGAGCTGCTGCGAGGATTCATGGGAGCAAATGGCATATAGCATGCACTCAGTTAACATTAGCTGTCGGTATTATTACTAGCAAGGAGCCAGCAGGCAAAAAATAGTCACATTCAGTTCTCAGGTTTTGCACTAACACAGGGAGGCTGTGCTTATCTGACACCAAAACAACTAAATAAAAGTTTAAAAAAAGTCTCCTAACCATCCAGATGTTTGGTAGATGGAGCACATGGAACATTCTTCAGCTTTCTCCCTCATCAATATTTCGCCTTCTTCACCTCCTTCTGGGGATATTATAAACAGTTAAGTCATACTGTAAAATGCTCATAGGGGTTTTTTTTCCCCCTGGCAGATATGATTGCCTAAAAATGTAAAACATCTGTATAGCACAAGTACCATGAACAGAGTTTTGGGGGGAAAAAGATAAACTGAGTAGTAAAAAAAAATTATAGTGCATTTTATAAGCAAAGAGCCAATTTCCTAAAGTATAGCTATTTCAAAGCTGCAGGAAAACAGAAATAACCCAATAACAAATTAAGAGAAGGACATACAAGTGGTCAACGACCTCTCTACCAATGAGAGACACCAATTCAAACAACGAGAGATTTTTCACTTATGAGACTAGAAAAGATTAAAGTATCAATCCTGGCCCACATCGACCAGCATGTGAGCAGAGTCACTCTCGTGTACTGTTGGGAGTGGGGTATAAATTGGGGCACCTTCTCTCAGAAGACTATTGGACACTAGCTGCTGAAATTTGAAAGGTTCTATTTGTTGATTCAGAACTTCCTCTTCTAAATATATATCCTTCAAAAATATTTACCCATATGCACAGAGATATATGTACAAAGATGTCTGATAAAGCATTATTTATATCATCCAAAAAATCAAAAACTAAGTAAATGGTCACCAATGGGGTTTGGCTAAACATATTCTGGTACAGCCATAAACTGGAAGGTTATCCAGGCACTCAAAAGAATAAAGCATAATCTTGTTCACAGCAAGATTATTCCCAATAGCCAAAAACTGGAAGCAACCCAAATGTCTACCAACCGGTAAACAGATAAACAAAATGTGGTGTATCCTAAAATGGAATATTATTCAGCAATGAAAAGGAACAAAGTACTGATCTATGCCACAACATGGATGAACCCTGAAAGCCATCAAGCTCATGGAAAAGAAGCTAGACACAAAAGAACACATATTGCATGATTCCATTTATATGCAATGTCCATAAAAGGCAAATCTATAGAGGCCAAAAATAGACTCGTGGTTGCCTGGAGACAGGGGTAAGAACAGGGAGTGACTGCAAATGGGCATAAGGAATCTTTTAGGGGTGATGGAAATGTTCTAAAATTCAACCGTGGTGTTAGCTGCCTGATTCCGAAAACTTACTAAAAAGTCAATGAATTATACACTTAAAAGCGGGTCAATTTTATGGTATATAATTCATATCTCAGTAAAACTATTTTTAAAAATAGAACGAGGAAGACAAATAAATTCTCACATGCAAAGATGTCTAAGATAAATTATTAAATTTTTTTAAAGGAAGAAAAATAGAATAAATGATATTATCTGATCATTAAGCCAATCATAATAATATGTTAGTACATACTAAAAAGAAATTCTGGAGGATTATATAACCCTGATGTTCTCTCCAGGATCATGAGAACATTTCACTTTCTTTATGGTTCACTTGTGACAGATCTGACTTTTTAAAAATTGGGTATTTTTGCTCTATGTGTGAACATTTTCTTAATAAAATGTTGAGGGGGCAAGTGGGCATTACTTTTACAATCTTCAAAAAGCACACAGTGAAAATAGCAAAATAAACAGGTAAATAAAGAGGGGCTGTTGAACACTGGCTCCGTTTGCTGATGCCGCCCGTCCCGGTGGAAGACGCCACATCTGGTCACAAGATGTGTGGAATCTCTCATTCTCCAGGCTCCACCGCAGGCTGGAAAAAAAACTCGGAAAACTACCCAGTTCTGTCTTTCTCTCATTCCCAGCTCCCCAAGCAAACTATGACTAATTCTGTTTCCCAGCCACCTTGAAGCCGGGCAGCATGGGGGCCGGGAGAGGCACACCCCCAGCCTTAACCCCAGCGCTCGTGGTACCTGGGGATGTCACGGTGCATAAAGCAATCTCCTGTAGATTCCTCAGAGGCTGCTAAAATAATCTGATTACTGAGTGAGGCTGAGGAAGGTGCTGAGGGCCTGAGGACCCTCCTGAGACACAGAGACAATAGGAAGGTCTTATGGATTTGCCCGACCTGCCCCGTCTTGATTTCTCTCCACTCAGCAAACGTAAGTGGTACTTCCTTAACTTTTTATTGAGGTGTAATAGACACACAGAAAAGCACCCCTACTTTAAGTAGCATTTTAAGGAGACAGCAAACCGGATGGGCCAAAGGAAGAGAGAGAGCATCCTCCTTTACAGCAGGAGACTCTACTTCTCATGTGGAAACAGTCACCGGCTTCACACCCACACACCCTAAGGATGGCTTTATCTGTGCATTTCCTGGTGTGCAGGCATTGGCCCTTGCCTAGACCATTGCAGCAGCCCCTAAACAGTCTCAGTGCTTCCTCTTGCCTACCAGCAAGCTATTCGCCACTCTCTAGGAGGAGAGATCTGTCTAAACCAGGAAACTGTCACCTTCCTGCTTAAAATCTCCAACTGTGCATAAAATAAAACAGGAGCCCTTAACACAGCCCACAAGGCCCTCTGTGACCATGCTCTGGCCAACCTCTCTTGTGACATTCTCTGCTTCACTCACTTTGCTCCTGATGCACCTACTTTTTTGCAGTTCCCTCCCCTACTTTTTGTAATTCTCTAAGCCTGTTGTTCCTGCCCCAGGGCCTTTGCACTTGCTGCTTCCCAGGCCTGGATTCTCTTCCCCAGCTTTGTAGATGACATCTGGGTGTCAACTTGGAGAGACTTTTCTTGATTTCTCATCAGGAACCACTCCCCTCCACTCATTCTCTGTTCCATTACTCTGCTTTATTTTCTTTATAATGATTACCATTATCTTAATTTATCCTGTTTAGTAATTAACCTTTTTATTGCCAGTCTGCCTGCCTTTCATCACCCCCACCATGTGCACACACGCATACACCCAGAATATAAGCTCATTTCCCACTCTTTCTCTAGTATCTAAAACACAACAGAAGCTTAATAAATATTTGTTTGTTTGTTTTCTGTTTTTGGAGATAGGGTCTTGCTTTGTTGCCTGGCCTTGAGGGAATGGCATGATCATAACTCACTGCAAACTCCTGGGCTCAAGTGATCCTCCCACCTCAGCCTCCCAAGTAGCTGGGACTATAGGTATGCGCCACCATACCCGGCCAATTTTTCTACTTTTTGTAGAGGCAGGGTCTTGCCATGTTGCTCAGGCTAGTCTCAAACTCCTGACTTCAAGTGATTCTCCTGCCTTGGCCTCCCAAAGTGCTAGGATTACAGGCATGAGGCCACCACGCTCAGCGTTAATAAATATTTTCTGAAGGAATTATAATAATTATAATTGTAAATCCCTTAACAGTTTGCAAAGAATACTCATATTTGATTGCCTCATTTAACCTTAAAAACATCCATATGGGGTAGGTAGCATGACCCCATGTTAGAGATGAGGAAACAGAGGTTCAGAGAGGCCAAGCAGCTTACCAAAGGTCACACAGCAAGAAAAAAGCTGGTTTTGCACTCAAACCCAGGCTTTCTGCCTGTAAGTCTAGAGTTCTTCCCTCAGTTTACTGTTAACATTCAACAGTGCCTCCCGCTCACTGAGCAAAGACTTCAAAAACACCAGATAAGGAGTAAAGCAGTCACTTGCAGGATTGAGTTAAGCTGCAAAACACAAGAAAACACGAACCTATGAAGCCATTTTAGAAACCATCAAAATGGACAATTACGTAAAACGAGCCCCTGTGAAGTTATATCTCTATTTTGGAATAGAATAGAAATATGTGCTCATGGAATCCCCTGATTCAAATGAAGGGCAGGGAATTTGGGGGCAAGGGAGACAGGAAAAGAAATGAAAAAGGCTGTATCTCCCTCCAAGAGTTGCAAGAAGAAACTATGACTAATAAGGAAAACGCACTGTAGGAAACTAACCGGGCTACAAGAGGATCACATTTCTCAGTCTTCAGACCAGAACGTTAAAGGCACAACAGCCGAGGCGTGTTTAGAACTGTCTTCTGAGTCCGGGTTCAAAGAAAGTGAGAGTCAACTCTCTCTGGGGGGAGGAACAGAAGGGGCCTTTGGGGAAAGAGCCCACCGAGTGGCGGGAAGGGAAACCTATGTCTCACCCTATTTATACTACTTCACGTGATTCTGAATATGATACCAGGGGTCTACATCACACACTCAGAAATGACCTGAATTCAACAAACGGTCAAAACAGAGAGGACAGGAGGGTCCGGGACGCAACTGCCGCCTCCCTGTCACACTTCACCTCTTCCTGCCCAGACCCTCGGCGGGGCAGCCCTTCTGCCTCTGGGCTCCCCGAAATCCAAGCCAATTTGCATTCAAATCCTGGAGCCACAGAGTCGGAAAGGCCCTCCTTCTGCAAGACCTCGCACTGCGGCTCAGGCCCAGAGGGGAGGAGATCCCTCAAGGCCCCACCCGGTTAGGAGGGAGGGGGCTCAGAGTAGGCTGCGGCCCTGCCGCACTCCTGCCACCCAGCTCTGTGCCTGGCCGCGGGGCCGTTTTGGCGTCCACTTGACTAGATGAAGGACACCCAGAGAGCTGGAAAACACTATTCTGCATATGTCTGCCAAGGTGTTTCCAGAGACTGTCATCTGAATCGGTGGACTGAGGGAGGCCTGCGCAGGCACCGTCCGACTGCTCGGGGCCCAGAGAGAACAAAAACGCAGAGGAAGGGCGGGTCCCTTCTCTCTCTCTTCTGGAGCTGGGACACCCTTCTTCTCCCGCCCTGGGACGTCAGAACTCCAGGTCGTCCGGCCTTTGCCCTCCGGGACTGGCACCAGGGGCCCCCGGGTCCTCAGGCCTCTGGCCTCAGGCTGAGCTGCACCACCCGCTTCTTTGGATCTGAGGGTTCTGAACTTGGACTGAGCCACACTGGTGGCTCCCCTGGTTCTCCAGGATGGCCTAGAGCGGGGCTTCTTAGCTTCCATTAGCTTAGCTCACATGAGCCAATTCCCAGTGAATCCCCATACAGAGAGACAAATATGGATACACATGTATGCATACATGCGTGTGTGCATGCGTGTGTGTGTACTACTGGCTGTATCTGTCTGGAGAACCCCGACTAACACAGACATTCAGAGGACACAAGCACCAAGCATGAGTAGCCGTGTGTCAGAAGCACCTGCCCAGCAGGCCATTCTCTGCAGCCTTCTCTCCCCACACTGCATTTACTTACCTGCACGGACCCTTCCAGAACACTCAGCCCTGCTTCTCACCGTCCCCCGAAGGGGAATGCAAAACTCAGTGGCTAGAGAGTACTAGCGGCGTTTGCTGGGCGGGGGCCAGCTTGCTAAATGCTGCCACACCTGGGACGGTCCCCGGGACAGTCCCCACCATGAAGAACTACCCTGCCCAAAAGGCCCCATGGCACATCCACCTGTCCCTGTCGTTTCTGTATGGTTCCCTGAGCCCTCTCTCACCTCCTCCTGGACCTCAGGCTGGCAAAGCAGAGCGTCCACAGAGCCAGCGCCCTGGCAATGCCAGCTGAACATCACCAGAAATCACTGCAGTGACGGGCAGCGCTGATGGCCCTCTGCAGCCAGACACCGTCACAAACGATCATCCTTGCGACAGTCCTGTCGAACGGGGGAGGAAACTGAGGCACCGGGGGACTCGGGCACTCGCCCAAGCCGTGGCTAGAAACTGACGAGGCCACAGCACAACAGCCAAAACGTGGAAGCAGCCCGTGGACAGACGGGTGGGTAAACAAACGTGGGCTCTGCACACAGTGGGGCGGTACTCGGCCTTAAACAGGAAGGAAATCCTGACACACCACAACACAGATGAACCCCGAAGAGTTCTGCTAACCAAAGTGAGCCAGACACAAGAGGGCGGATGCCGTGTGATTCCACTGACACGAGATGCCAAGAGCAGTCGCGTCGCAGAGGCGGAGGGAGACTGGCGGGTGCCGGGGGGTGGACATGGGAGGGACGGGGAGGTGGTGTTAGTCGGCGCTGGGTTTGGTCCTACAGGAGATCTGGAGACGGATGGAGGTGACAGCTGCACAATATTACGAGTGTGTTCAGTGCCGATGAACTGTGCGTTTTCAATGGTTGAGAGAGTAAATTTGGGCCGGGCACGGTGGCTCACGCCTGTAATCCTAGCACTCTGGGAGGCCGAGGCGGGAGGATCGTTCAAGGTCAGGAGTTCGAAACCAGCCTGAGCAAGATCGAGATCCCGTCTCTACTAAAAATAGAAAGAAATTAGCCGGGCATGGTGGCGCATACCTGTAGTCCCAGCTACTCGGGAGGCTGAGGCAGGAGGATCACCTGAGCCCAGGAGTTTGAGGTTACTGTGAGCTAGGCTGACGCCACAGCACTCTAGCCCAGGCAACAGAGTGAGACTCTGTCGCAAAAAAACAAAACCAAAAAAAAAAAAAAAAAACAGCTGGGGGCACTTGCTGAGCTGAAAGAACTGGGGGCTGACTGTGCAGGAGCCACGGGGACTTTTTAGGAAGAGCTGCAAAGGCATTTCTGCTGCCTCTGCTTCCCAGAACCCCTCCCCCTGCAGACTCCCCGTCGCCCACCCCTTTGCTGACCAGGTGACGTCCGCGATGGCACCTTACAGATGCCTGTGACGGTGCAGCACCTTAAAAACAAACCATGATCCCAGGAGTCGCAGACTCTGACAGCTACAGGCAACGCAGGCAGGCAACCTGGGGCTGAAGGCAGGGCCAAGCGAGTCAAGTCCTGTCACAGAGTGGCTCTCGGGTTCGCCTCTGGCCGATGCCACCACGCTGCCAGAGCTTCTGACTCTTTTAAAAGGTGCTGGAAGTCCAGATTTTGTGTGAAATCGCCTCATTTTTACGTGTTGGCATCTAACTCACATTTTTAAAAGACAGGGTACGAGCCAAATAAAACACATCCGAGGGCTGGGTTTGGCCTGAGTGCCGTCGGTCTGTGAGCTCGGCACGAAAGTCCAACTTTAGAAAGTCATCAGCGACGTGCAGAACAGATCCTGCCCCAACTCTGAGAAATGAGGCAGAGGCCAGGGCAGGGTATCGGCAGTGACATCTGGAAGTTTACATTTCCATTTTGAGCCTCTTCAAGGAGTCCCTGCTTTCCTCTGTCTAAAAGCAAGAGTTTTACTTTTGTTACGGAAATTATTGTCTCCTACTGCGCTGCAGAAAGCAGAGAATCTCAGGGTTGGCAGAGACCTCGTATGTCACTTAGAACAAATGGCCCTCTGATGCCTAAATCCCTGCTCTGACAATCTTTCACAGGGCCCTGTCATCCAGACTCAAGCACCTCCTACGCCTGGGAGACCAAGGCTTCCTAAAGCTGCCTGCCTGTGTCTTCAAGACAGCTCTAATTGTTAGAACGGTCTTCCAGACACTAGACTTCTACAAACACAGCCCAAAATCAGATTAGGCTTTTTGGCAGCTGCCTCGCGGTGACTCAGACCAAAACTCACTGTCAAAGAGAACCTTAAGTCTTTTTCACAAGTGCTGCCGCTGAGTACCTCTCTCCCCAGGCTGCACACGGCCGGCTGGGTTTTCAGATATAAATGCAAGACTCTTTCCTCATTAAATTTCAGCCCACCTACGTGCGGTGATGAGGCAGCCGTCCGCTCACAGGTACAAGTCTATGTTAATTTCCTAAATTTTTTTAAGAGGACCGTGACCCTTCCTCTGTCCCGCTGACTGTTGAAGCCGATGGCTCTGTGTTTTGTTGACACATTGCGGGCACCTGCAAATACGACCTGCTGCTCACTGTCTCCAAAGCCCCTCTGCAGGAGAAAATATTTACGGATGTTGACTGAAGGTTGATCCAATCCTCTAGATCAAAAAACTCAAGTCCCAGAGAAGCCAAGCAGGCAGCAGGAGTGAGTGGAGGCGGCCGGGTGGGCACGGGCACAATCAGACCCCCTGGCCCGCCGGACAGCCAGTTTTTGCCTCTGAGAATGAAGGCTCAGTAATACTAGATCTTCCTATTTTGCAAGAGATGCCAGAAATCTGGATTTTTATGTGGACCATCCTGATTTTTTTTTTTAACTCTCTTGACTTTTAAATGTTGGAAATGATGAATTCATTTCTGTAAATGCTGCAAAAGCCAAACAAAACATGCCAGAGGGTCTACTGTTGCCTGCAGTCCGTCCGTTCTGCTTTGGATGCTCTAACTCTCACTTCTGACCTGAGTCGAACCCTCACAGTCTGGACAGGAATGACGACGGAGGGCCCGACTGAGGGTGCACACGTCCGGACACCACGTGAGCACTGAGCACCGGTCATCTCGCCGGATCCTCGCGGGAGTCCAGGAAACTGAAGCACAGACAGGGGAGCTGACTTGCCCAAGGCCAAGCAGTTAGTAAGTGCTCACACGGGGTCCGTCTGACTTCCCAGTCCAGTGCAAAGTCCTCGGGACACGTTGTTTGGACGGAATTGCTCTTCGTGAACCATGCTTTGGTGTTGAGCTGTCAACTGACATTGAGGGGTTTTTAACTATTAGAGATGCATTATGGTGACTACCACAGGTATGACTGAAGACACCATCGGCAACATCGCCGTGTCCTTAATGGCCTGGAACACCCGAAGGCCCCTCCCTGCCTTCCCCTCCAGGCAGGGTGGGGGGTCAAAGGCAAACACAACAGCACTTCTCGCTGGGGAAGAGTGTCTTGCCCTTGACTCAAACTTCAGACTCATCCTTAAGGAGAAGAAGTGAAGAAGGTTTTACCTGAAATAATGACAGGGGCTGGGCACAGTGGCTCACACCTGTAATCTCAGCACTTTGCAAAGCTAAGACAGGGGGATCGCTTGAGACCTGGAGTTCAAGACACAGTGGCTCACGCCTGTAATCCTAGCACTCTAGGAGGCCGAGGCCGGCGGATCGCTCGAGGTTCTAGGATACCTGCGTAGACCAAAATTCCCAGAGGTTCTACTTCTAAGGAGGTCAAAGGTTAAGTCTGGGCAGGTACAGACTTTTGACATTTTCTCTTCTCCTTATGGCTAGTGAGGCCTGGTAGCACCTGGGAGAGCAGTAGGAGCAGCTGTCTAGGCTGGCTCCTGTAGGAAAGGAGTCAGATACTCCAGCTCTCCCCACAGGCTGGCGTACTCCAGACCAGCTTCGGTTACCCTGGAGCAGTAAAGCCAAGATTCAGGTGTGACCTCAGAGGGAAGGACTGCGTGTCCCCCCTATCTGGGCCAAAGAAGCTCTCCAGGAGGAGAATAGCTCGCTAGAACTCTGCACTTGTGCACTGGGGTGTTAGGCACAGCTCTGGGACAAGAATCCATTTCCCAGTCAGTGGCGGCTGTCATACATTCCTCTCTGGAATCTCTTGGTGAGGAGCCAAGAGCCACCTGGATAAGGGACAGGATGGGGTCAGGGTCTACTGTCCAGCATCCTAACGAAAGGTCGATTTGCTCTTACCCCATTCACATTCCCAGCTATTCGTGGGAGAAATTCCTCTCGGAGCTCAAGATCCAAAAAAGTTTAGCTTCTTTCAAAGAGCTGGTGGTTTTTCTCTCAAAGATATCATTAAACTTCACTTTTTTTTTCTCTTTTGAGACAGGGTCTCACTCTGTCACCCAGGCTGGAGTGCGGTGGCCTGATCATAGCTCACTGCAACCTCGAACTCCTGGACTTAAGCAATCCTCTCACTTCAACCTCCTAAGTGGCTGGGACTACAGTTGCGTACCACCATGCCTGGATAATTTTTTCATTGTTTTATAGAGACACGGTCTGCTGTGTTGCCCAGGCTGGTCTCAAACTCCTGGGCTCAAGTGATCCTGCCACCTTGGCCTCCCAAAGTGCTGGGCTTACAGGTGTGAGCCATGGCGCCCAGCCTAAACTTCACTTTTTAGAGTGGATCCCTCATCCGGTTCTGTCAAGCTCTCTCTGCTTTCCAGTTCTGTCTGCCACAGGATTTGCTCTTTCTCTGAATAGTAACCGCAATTAATTGAGCATCTACTATGTCTATTCTGGCCTGAGAGCTTTATAGCAATGCCCAAGGTAGGTACCGTTGTCCATCTTTTACAGAGGAGGAAGCTGAGCCTTTGAGAGGAAAAACAACTTGCCCACAACTAATAAACAGCACAGCTGGAATTTGAGCCCAGATGTAACAGACTCCAGAGCCTGCAGTATTACTCTTACAGTTATGATTTATTAATCACAGCAGATGGCATCTACTGGGTCCTTGCTATGTGTCAGGCACTGTGCTAAGTATGTTATATGTATTATCTCATTTAACCCCCTGGAAAACTCTTTGCGGTTGGATTATTATCTTCACTTCACAGACGAGAATAGTGAAGCTGAGAGAGATGAAAGACTTCCCCAAAGCTGCACAGCCAGAAAGTAGCTGGAAATCCTACCCAGCTCAGTGCCCACGACCACGCTCCCAGGGGCTAAGCCTGCCTTGGTTTCCTGGCATTCTCAAACCGGATGGACATGCTCACATCCTCATCCAAACTCGCAATTAAAATACTGATCAGGCAGAGCCTGGTGGCATGCCACTAGAGACTCCACCTGGGCTGACAGCGGCCTCTCTGTGCAAGAACCAGCGCTGGTTCAAACAATTACGGTCCCATCTCACGATGCTGGCGGGCTGGCCTGTGCCTCGAGAACCGGTATGGGAGAGGGAGAGCAAGCGCAGCGTGGTGGCAGGACACGAGAAGGAGTCAGAAGACCGGCGCGGAGGCTGCGCCCTTTCTCCTGGCTGCAAGTCGACCCCGGGGCTCTGTGGCTCACTGGGCTCCCATCTTCCTCCCACTCATTCAGATGATAATTATCAGGGTCTTCGGATAACAGAGCCCCCCAAGCTGAAGCCAGATAATCCTCCCAGTTTTGCAAAGCAACTGTAAGTTTTCCCACTTTCAGGGGAAATAAGAGACTTTGTGGTTTATTGGCCAAGGTCTGGGGTACAGGCCAGAGATGGCCTTTGTCTGAGGAGCCCAGAGAAGGCTCATTCCAGGGCTCTGAAAAACAACACTGAAGCTGGTTACCCAGGGGGGCCATTCATGCTTCTTGGGAGACTTTTCTCCGGGAGTCTCGGGATTGGACATTTCACGATTTCTTCCCATTCATCTTGCCCCCGGAAACGGCCGCCATACACCTGACGGCAGTGAGGAGGGAGAGATGGCTCTGTCTCTTCAGAAAACGCGGCAATTAAATTTTCCTTAATGAAGCTCTTTATTTGCTCCTAGCAATATCACTTCTGCTGTGGACTTGGATGAATTCTTTGTTTTATTCCTTTAAATAGAAGCGGAAGATATTGTTTTCCAGAAGACTATCTTAATATTTTCATAGGCCTAAACCAATCTGTGCACGTATTTTTCTCTCCATGATAGCTATTCCAGGACTTGCTGTGAATGCCGCCTGTGTGGCAGGCGCAAGGCACAGGAGTTCAGGAATGAATAAAGCAAGGCCTCTGCTCTCAATGAGCTCACAGGGAGACAGACACAAACAACCTCACTGTGCTAGAGCGTGTCCAAGGGAGGGGCCAGACAGAAATAGAAATAATGAACATCTCTGCAGCACTAGAGTTTACTTTCACACGCACCACCTCGTTTGATCCTCACGGCAACTGCCCCTTAAGGCAGATAACACCCTCATTTCACAAAGGAGGCAGCTAAGACGCATGATGCAGACACGATTTGCTCAAAAGAAAGATGAGAGATGGAAAATCAGGTCTCATGATTCCAAATCCCAGATTCTGGCCATAGCACCATGATGGCCCATGATTTAAACCCAATAAATTAAAAGGTTGGGCTTGACTTTTTCACCCCTATATCCATCTTTTAGAATTTTGAACAAGTATGGAAAACACCTTCCTCACGACACAGGGGAATGATCCAGGGTAAGGCCACATTTCATTTCAGCGACCGTTCTTGCAATGCGTGATGAACACCGCGGTAAGTTAAGCATGACTCCAATACTGCTTACAAGTGTCTTCTTTCTTTCTTTCCTTTCATAGTTCAGCCCATGTCTGAGCATCCCCTATAGCAGGAATGTTGTCAAAAAACACAATTATAATACACGCACACACTTTGGGTGCTTTTTTCCCCCCTCACTCAGCAGTAGTCTACTTCATCATTAGGTGTTCTCTTGCCTTCAAAAAAAAAGAAGACACACAGCCAAGTTGATGAGTTTACTGCAGTCCAGGGCCAAATACTTCAAGTTCATGAAACCCAAGGCACTTGTAAAATGCAGGTGCCCAGGGCCCACTCCCAGAGATTCCGCTTCAGCAGGTCTGGGCAAGATCCCAGAATCCAAATCTGATATGAGTTCCTCCCAGGCGATTCTGATGCGGCCGGTCTCAGAACCACACTGGGAGCAACACCACAGGAGCGGAAGAAAGCATCATGCCTGTCTACCACTCACTAGAACTTTCTTTTCCCGGCTACCCACGCCGGCAACTCCACCTCCACTGACGTCTTTACTGCTGCCCCGTCTCACGGTCCTTTCCAGCCAGGTGCGTCTACAGATGGCTTCCCCTGCGGGCTCAGGTCCACCGTCTGCGACCCTGAGTGCTGGTGCTGCACATCCTGGCGCAGGGAACATTCTCAGTGTCTGACGGAGGCTACCGCGTGCCAGGCGCTGTGTTGGACGTTCTGTCACGTGCCTCAGATAACTCACACACATGCACACACACACACAGCAAGGCATCATTATCCTCCTCGCTTCAAACAAGAAAACTGTGCCCAGAAAACGTAAATGACTTGTCATCCGAAGTCATTCAGCTGATTCGCCAGGAGCCACAATTCAAACCCTGGTCTGAGTGACTTCATCCAGAGGATGGTCCTCCCTCCACATCCCACATTCCCGGCTCGTCCACCTCTGTGACTGCTAATTCTATCCAACCAAGGCGGGTTTCAATCCTCTTGAGTTGATCCCTGGTGGTCATTTCACCCGAAAAGCACTTATCCCACAAACGGATCTACCGTCCTGACCAAGCTAGTGCAAAACTCCTTTTCTGGAACCATTTTTTATTTATTACACCTGGGATTGTGTGTTTCTCTTAGAAGCACTGATCTTCCTGAACCCTCTTGATGGCTTCTGACCCTTCTCTAAATAGAAAGACGGTTGTGTCTAGATCCTAAAGAGCTCAGGACATAACGACGGTGAGATAAGCTTGGCCAATACGATTCCACTTTGCAAATCAGTGGCAGAAAATCACCAACAGCCTTTAGACCCATTTGCTACAGACTCCCCCGCGCTCTGAACCAGCTCCTGCGTAACACTCAACGCTTCTGTTATTACACATTACAATTTGTCCACCCCACAGAAGTGCAGTCCACGAGGACAGGGAACATCGTAGGAGCTCAGTAGACACTTGTTGGACTAAACCTACGGGAGCCGGCCCACCACATCATCAGTATCCCTTCCACATGGTTCCCGACAACATCACTCTGCGTTTCTGGCAGACAGCGGCAGGACCTCTGCCATTTCTGGAGCAGAGTCTCAGTGGTGGCAGTGTGCCAAGGATAAGATCCAGCAAGACAGAGATGCGCCGGGTGGGGCCTGAACCGGGAGCACAGGGCCCAGGACAGGGCTCTCGGGTAGCTGAGGGTCAAGGGACAGATAAACTCAAAACACTACAACCAGGCGAAAGGTCAGGAGTCCAGATGGTCAGGGCAAGAGGTCAAGGGGTAATCAATTATCAGATGTCAAAAGCCAGGGAGTGACTTGTTGTTCTGCCTCAGTTTCCCCAAGGTGATATATCTTTGGGAAGCCCAAGAGGTCCTGTCTGGAGAGGCCACTGATCAAAGTGAAGGCAGCATGACCGGCCAACTCTGCTTACGCGTCCCACTGAGACAACCAGTGGAGAACAGCGTGTCGCTTGGCCAGCTCACATTTTTAAATACAATAGAAACTAATCACAGAGATGACACCCACTCTTCCGTGTCCCTGAAGGTGGCCAAGGTGTTTCACGGGTAAGAGTCCTCTCACATCACCTCTCTTTCTCTGGTTCCTGCTAAGGCACTATACACTACAGAAGGTCCCCCTGAGGAGCTGTCTCATCCTGCTAGGCTCGAGCCTCTCAGTGACAACTCTACCTGCCTCCAGGAACCCAGGCCTTTCTGTTTGACAAGTGGTCAGAAAACTTTCTGATCTACATTAAGTGTGTTTTGAAAATACTCTCCACCAACAGTCAGAAGCAAGGGGGTAACAGGCCACCACTGGCAGCAGCAGACAAGCAATCAGGAATCCAAAAAGTGCCACTGATGGCCAAGGAGGCTGGCAGAGAGCCACACAAGGGAAGGAATGGCATGCCAGGGGGCAGGTTCCAGCAGGGCTGCTGGGGACAAATCCATTGTCCCAGACAATACTCTCCTTTTAATGCTTCCTGCCAAAGACAGAAACTGCTGTCTGGGTACCAAGATGGAAGTGAGACCATAGGGCTGGGAAGGGGGAAAATTTTAGGTGAACATGGCTAGGACCGATGTGGGGGTAGGGGAAGTTCTTGATGAGTTAGCTGGGTGCCCCCTGCCCCACCGACTTTATACGAATCTGCAAAGAGCTGAGACAGAAGTGGCTACCACAAGCCAATCACGAGAGAGGGGTGTCCAGGGGACCAATACCATGCTCCCTAAAGCAGCAGTCCCCAGTCCTTTTGGCACCAGGGACCCATTTCATGGGTGACAATTTTTCCACAGAGAGGAGGGGCAGGGGATGGTTTCAATATGATTCAAGTGCATTACATTTATTCATTCTCTGTGCAGTCCAACCTGTCTGCTAATGATCATCTGGATTTGCAGCTGCTCCCCAATGCCGGCATCACCACCTCAGCTCCACGCAGATCATCAGGCATTGGATTCTCATAAGGAGCTGCAACCTAGATCCCTCCATGCGCAGTTTACAGTAGGGTTTGCGCTCTAAGAATCTAACGCTGCTGCTGACCTGACAGGAGGCGGAGCTCAGGCAGTGATGCGAGCGATGGGGAGAGGCTATGAATACAGATGAAGTGGTTCCTAACAGGTCATGGACCAGTACTACTGATCCTTGGCTGAGGACTGGGGACCACAGCCTCTAAAGGAGCATCAAAATGGACATGGGAGGCCATGCTTATTGATGTTCTTATTTGACAAACTTTGTTTATTTTTAGGCCATACTCTATTTCAACCCCTAGACCTATGATTATTTTCCTGTCAGCTTTATTTTTATAACTTTGCATTAAAGATCTATGATCCCTCCTTTTTTGTTTTTGTTTTTGTTTTTGTTTTTGTTTTTTTGAGACCGAGTCTCACTCTGTCACAATGGGTAGAGAGTGCCGTGGCATCAGCCTAGCTCATAGCAACCTCAAACTTCTGGGCTCAAGTGATCCTCTTGCCTCAGGCCCCTGAGTAGCTGCAACTACAGGCAAGCGTCATAACATTGGCTAATTTTTTCTATTTTTTTTTCTTTGAGACAGAGTCTCACTCTGTCACCTGGGCTAGAGTGCCGTGGCATCAGCCTAGCTCACAGCAACCTCAAACTCCTGGGCTCACACACTCCTCCTGCCTCAGCCTCCTGAGTAGCTGGGACTACAGGCATGTGCCACCATGCCCAGCTAATTTTTTTATATATATTTTTAGTTGGCCAATTAATTTCTTTCTATTTTTAGTAGAGACAGGGTCTTGCTCTTGCTCAGGCTGGTCTCAAACTCCTGAGCTCAAATTATCCGCCCGCCTCGGCCTCCCAGAATGTTAGGATTACAGGCGTGAGCCACCGCGCCTGGCCGAGGTTTTTTTTTTTATTTCCTTCTCTTAGTGTATCACTGTTTCCAAGAAAACCTATACAAAGCAAAGAACATGTCATTTACTTTGCATGTCTCATGACACTCAGCACAAGTACGAGATTATCAGTGCTTGTTGAATAAAGGCATAAGTGAATGAATACACACACCTCTGTGATTATTCTAAATATCTGCTCTTATTCCTCAAAATTCTAGATTTTGCAATTAAGAAGGTAGCCTAAAATGAATACGGACATGGAATAAAAATAAAACGCTGAAGTCAATCATTGCATTTCTATTTCAATTTTCCATTAGTATGAAATGGAAATAGGAACTCTGAATAAATGCAGAGCTGACCATTGCGTCTGCCAGCAAGATGAACTGGAGCCCAGGACCCCGAGAACGTCTGCAGATAAGATCACCAACGCAATCAGGGATCTGTGAGGGAATCGTGGAGGACGGGACAGGCGCCAAAAAGCCGGAGACTGGCAAAGGCTCTGATTTTCAAAAGGGGAAGGAAGTTATAGCTTGCCCATTCCAGACTGGATAGCGTGATGTCATTCTCGGGCAAGTTTCTTGAACAGATTTGTAAAGGAACACTTTTGAGTACCTAGGACAGGAAGCAATGTCTGTTTGGGACGAGCACGGGGTCACCAAAAACAAGCCATGTCAAATTCGTTTCGTTTTCTTCTCTCTGGCAAGGCTGCTAGCCTAGCAGGTTAAAAAAATATAGAAGATATTTAAATAATAAATATAGCAATTTATTATTTATGTAATAAATACAGTGCAATGAGGGGACGAGACACAAAAAGGGCCAATTCAACCCTTAGGCAATATTAATGGAAGTATTACAGACAGAATAAAGGAGGTGATGGCGGTTTTCTTTCTCTGACCTCATCTAGAGAATCACATTTAGAACTCAGTATAATACCACTCTTGAAGTAGGATAACATGATCTTTTGGAGGTCGTTTTGGCAAAACCTCTTTAAAAACATAAAACTCTCATCCAGATTTCTGGCATCTGTTGAAAAATCTAAAGATCTGTCTGAGCCTACATTTCTAAATGGGAACAACTGGTTGAACCCAAGTAATGACTGTCCATTTAGACAGGACACGTGCTCTCGGGTCCACCATGATCATCGCCACTCCTCTACTGCCCTGCTGAGGTAGTGGACCAGCTGCCACAAACCATCTCCCGTGGCCACCTTCCCTCACTTATTCTATCTGCCGTGCATCCAAAGGCATTGGAGTTTGCAACCCAGGATGCAGTAGATCCAAAGGACAGTGAAGATGCTAAGTGGCAGTGAACCAGCTTATGTAAGCAAGCATGGGCTACAAGCAGAGGCTGCAAACACCCAAGGTCATGGTGGTCGTGGAGAAGAAGTATGTGTCTTGTTCCATGAAGTCCTGAGGGGAAGGGACTATAAAATCAATAGGTGGATGAGTGACATATTTAACATAAGAAAAAACACAAGAGTCAAAACTGTCCAAAGATACAATACATGAGCTTGGGAGGTGGTGAGTTCCCCATCAGTAAAAATGTGCAAGCATACGGTTCACGGCTGCTTTGCAGGTATATAATCAAAGGAACATCTGATACGGCTAGAGAAGGCAAGAGTCTGAAAATCTTTATAATAGAAAAAATATTATTCTAAAACATTCCTTTTTGTTAGGCCAGTAGACTCTTGAAAAAGAGATAAAAGAGGGTAAGTCGACTAAGAACTCAGCACCAATTTGAAAAATCAGAAGTTCCCTTCGCAAAACTCAGAGGACAAAATCTGTCCAACCAGGTAGATTGTTTGCACCAAACTAGCCAAATGATACCCAGGGAGCAAGGTCGTTGGCCCGAGGCGTTGTTTTTGGTGATTGGTCAGACGTTCGTGGGAGGCAGGCGGCAGAGGCCACCGGGTGAACAGGGAGAGGGAACACTGGCACGTGGTCAACAGGCAGCCGGTCCCCACCACGAACTGCCATCTGCCGCCCACATCGATCCTTCCAGGGGCTGAAGCTTCAGGCAGACAATGTGTCAGGCCTGGGAGAAAATCAGCCTTGTGACCTCGGGCAAGTCATTTCATGTTACTAGGCCTCAGTTTCTCACCCCTGAAACTGAGCTCATACGAACCCGTCTGTGGTGGGCCCAGAGCAGTGCTATCTGGGAGGAAGCCCCAGACACTGTGGAGCCCTGCGCACACATCAATAATGATGATGGTGATTAACGGCAAATAGAATTTTAAAGGAAAATGTTTCAGAGAGTTTTGGCGACGGCAGTATGCCAACCTAAATCTTGTGGGTGTCAACTCTAAAGAAATAAAATTAAACTCCTTTAACCAGAATGCAGAGAAATTTAGAGTCTGGAAGAGACAAGATCACTTGGGCCTGGCGACGGATGCATTCCTGATCAAATGCACCGTACGTGCCAATGAGTTGTTAAAATAAAGGCGAGGTAAAAAGTAAAAGCGGCAGCTAGCGTGATCAACGCTTAACTGGCCCTCAAGTCAAGTTCACAGGCCCAGTAATAGCAATCCTCCAAAAACACTACAGGCACATTTCCCACCAAGGCAAACCCCAACTGTCCAAGGCTAAATATCCCCTTTTTCATCATGGCATTTTTCACAGGAAACCCAGTTTTAAAAAAATAATAATAATCAGCCAAATTAATCTGATAAAACATAAACTCCCCAAAAAGAGTCCATTCCAAGACTAAAACCAGGCTTTTGTATTGAGCACTCGGGTGAAAGCAAATTTCTGGGCTTCATTCTAGATTTTCAGCAAGGTGACAACATCACGAGTCACTGCTGACTACACTCAGCTGCAAACTGAGAGAAAGAGACCAGCGGAGAGGAGGGTGTTCTGCTCCTCTTGCCCTTGGGTCTACCCAACGGTGACGGACATGCAGGATTTGACCAGAACTAAATGGCAAAAGACTGTCGGTGAGACTGTCACACAGACAAACACAGAGCCCTGGTCCCCTCCCCAAGTTCCCAGGCATGCGAGTTTGGCAGCCCAGCCTCCCCGCCACCGCTGGGGAGGCCATCGGCTCCCTGGGTCACTGAATCTGCAGCAGCAGCGGCACCTAGAAGCAGGTGTGGCCCCCGCAGGTCACCCGAGCCCCGAAGAACCAACTTGCTCAACCATGCATGGGTGACCTCAGGGACAGGCCTCAGCATCCCCTGAAGACACGTTCCGCCTTCACTCTTTCTAGGAGGAGCCCAGCACACCCTGCGTCGAGGCAAGAACCACGACCAGAGACACAGCTGCCCCCAGGGCCCCTCCTCGGAGAAGCGGCAAGAGCTCTGAGGTCTTCCTGGCCGAAGCCCAGCCCAGAATGTGTGCCAATGGGAGCGCCCAGCCCGGCCTGCGGGCACGCTCCCCGCCAGCACTCAGCTGTGCCGTGGTGTCCCTTCTCCCGTTTCGCCTGGCTAGCTGAATTTAGGGAGCGGCTTCTGAAAGCAGCGTGCACCCGGCAGCGACAAGGCTGGACCCGGCAGCCGGAGGTCACCCCACCCTCCCGCAGGCTTCCCCTGGCAGCACGGAAGCCAGGCAGCGCCGCCAAGCCCGCACGGCACGCGGAGGTGTTGGCTTTGAACGAAGGCTGGCGACCCTAAGCGCCGGTGCGTAGACAGGCGGAGCTGCACACTGCGAGATGCACCGAGCTCCCTCCTCATGCCCAAATGCCTGCATTAGCCTGGATCAATATACCCCGTTATAGTTAATCCACGACAACCCAGGCCAGCCGGGAGACACCGACAAAGAAGGGCCGCCCAGGAGGCCGCCTCCCTGTGCACATGCATGCGAATCCCGGCCCGGGGGGAGAGGCAGAGGCCAAACCACCACCACCAGCAAAAACCGAAAAGGGGGAGGGGGGAGAAAAGCAGATGGTTAAAAATAGACACCGATATTGAGGAGCTTTTACCGTGGTAGGAATGGGGTGGAGGCGGTGACCGTCAACATGGCCTTAGCGTGGCATGTCACCGCCAAGATGACGGAGCGCCCGCGACACTCCTCGGGCCAGCCTAGGATCCTCCTCACACACCTGCAATGCAGAGACCACTGCCCGTTCCCCAGCCCACACTCCAGCCCAGCGCTATCCGCAGCTGAGGCCAGCCCGGACTTGCGCGGCGGCCGCTGCGCCTCCTCACAATGAGATTATTGATGCATAACATTTCATGATGGCAGGGAGGAAAACCGGGGGAAAAAGCCAGAACAAGGGGAGGAGAAAGGAAACTCCCCCAGCCAGCATCTCACCTTTTATCTGGGCTTCATATTCGGCAATGATCTCTTTGTCTTTCTTGAACTTAGTTTGCGATGACATCTTCCGTGGCCAAAGGAACCGACGGGCTGTTTGATTTATTTCTCCTTTGCTTCCCAAGTCCTCTCTCGAGCCCTGGCAATCACACGGCTGTGGTCGATTTCACAGGTGTAGGGGCTAATCTCCCTTTTGGCTGCAGAGCAGGGGTAAAAATCCTTCTCCTTCTGGGAGGAAAATTCTCTTTCTCGCTGAGAAATGGCTCTAGTAGCTTGCACCGGTCAGCTCCTCTTGCAAAAGAAGAATCACCCTACGAGCCCAGTAACCTGCCCCAGATTTTCAAGATTTTTCTTCCAAAAAAAACAATAATAACCAAGAGCACTCACACACACACACTCACGCGTGCACGCGTACATGCATCCAGGCACGCTTACACACAATTGTGATGTGCACACACGCACCCACACGCGCGCACACACCCTCACCCACACGCACACACGCTCACCCGGTCACTCACACACACACATCCACGCGAGGCGCGGCGCCTCCCTGGTCGTGCAGCCGGCCCCTGGCTCGCTTCCCAAGGCTCCGCCGCGGAGTCGATGGTCAGGTTGCCGAAGCGCCGGTCATCTCGCATCCTCCCTCCCTTCGCAGCCTCGGGTCTGATGTCCGTGAGGATGAAAGCCAGCAAGCGGGATGGAAGTTTTCCTGCGGTGAACGCTCCGGCTCCTCCGGTGAACCCAGGGCTGGACTGCTGGCCCTGCAGGGCCGGCCCAGCTTTCCCCGACCGCCCTCGTCACCAGACTCCGCCTCCCGGATTTTATAACAACTGACACATTGTAGCCTACAGGAGAGCAGGACTCACTGCAAGCAGAAAGGGGAAGAAATGCTCACAAAAGGGAAGGCAGCAGGAGGAAGACTTGGGCTGGGAAGGCCTGAGAGACTCCTGCAAGGGCCAACCCATCAGCAGCTGGGTTAGGGCTTTTTCTCCCAAAAACTAAAGATACCCTTTTTTTTGCAGTGTGCAATTTGATTCAGTCTCGCAAGTCAATGACTAAAGGACAGTATGTCACTCTGCCTGGAGAGTCCAGCGGGAAGGCCTGACCCACCTAGAAAGAGGCATGAACATGTGTTGATCAATTGCTTTCTGGCAGAGACAATGCCAGGAGTTTCAGGCACACAGCTTAGCAAGGCCATTGAGAGCAGGCACAGGCACGCTGGCATCAGGCATAGCCGGGCAGTGGCTTGTGGAGCCTCAGTTTCCTTGCCAATCAAATGGGCTGTCTTTGGGGGCTCTTTCATTCACTCTTTCAACAGATATTTACTTATAGCTTACTATAGGTCTGGCACAGTCCTGGGCACAGGGATACGGCAATGATCAAAATAGCCACCACCCTCTCTCCCAAAAAAATCCCTGCCCTTCCAGAGCTCCTGAGCTGCACATCACAAGACGCCATCCGTGCCAATATTCTTGGCAAAAGAGGCCCTGGCGCCGTCTGCATTGCAATGGTGGAGCTGTATGAGGGAGGAGGGCCTGGGAGAGGAAGATAAAAAATAAGCATAGTGAGTAAATTGTATAATATTGTAAAAAAATTATAAGTGCTATGGGGAAAAATCACTGCAGGGTAGGGGACATCAGGAATGAGGGGAGCTCTCGGGAGGATCAAATAGGGCAGAGCTGGCTGGGCGCCGTGGCTCATGCCTGTAATCCTAGCATTCTGGGAGGATCGCTCAAGGTCAGGAGTTTGAAACCAGCCTGAGCAAGAGTGAGACCCCGTCTCTACTAAAAATAGAAAGAAATTAATTGGCCAACTAAAAATATATATAGAAAAAATTAGCTGGGCATGGTGGCACATGCCTGTAGTCCCAGCTACTCGGGAGGCTGAGGCAGAAGGATCGTTTGAGCCCAGGAGTTGAGGTTGCTGTGAGCTAGGCTGACA
>CAUYRT010059308.1:0-61152 GCA_963574885.1 Lepilemur ruficaudatus
ATTAATTTCTTTCTATTTTATAGTAGAGACGGGGTCTCGCTCTTGCTCAGGCTGGTCTTGAACTCCTGACCTTGAGCTATCCACCCGCCTCGGCCTCCCAGAGTGCTAGGATTACAGGCGTGAGCCACCGCGCCTGGCCTCTGGGTCAGCTTTATAATGACCAGACTAAATGTGGCAGTGCCTTGTGGGCAAGTCAGTTAACCCAGATGAATAGGTCTTCTCATCTATCAAATGGGGGTACAGCATTTCTTCCCTCACACTGCTAATGCTAGGACCATGTCAGATGATCCATGCAGTGTGTTTAGCACTGTGCCTTGCGTAAGTGAGGCCAACTGATATCGACAGCAGTGATGAGTTAGGTCAGCACTGGCTGAGAACCTATAGCCTGAGAGCTCTGGGGAGACTCAGCTGTCAGGGTATAGCTTTCTGTTCTGGAGACCCCCAGGATGACCCACTCTTCCCACTCCTTAGGCCTGGGCTATATCCCTGGAATCACAGCTGATAGAAGCAGTTCTCTCCACTCACCCACAGCTCACTCATCCAGACCCCAGCAACTCTGCCCCAAACCAAAGGAGCAGGCCCAGCAAGGCACTGCAGCAAGCTCAGACACTGTGACTTGCTTGCAACATTTCCTTGCCTTTTTTCTTGGCTGACAGATGCTCCTTGTTTCCTAAAGCTAAAACATTTAGAACTCTGAATTGGAGGAAATTGATTTTCTGTGGAGATGCCAATGTGTTTCCTAAGAACCTCACCATAGGGTCACGGTGTTCCCCTTCAGAGCACCTTTCACTGGGTTGTGATGACCTTGCTGTGAAGAGCAGATATGGTTCCCTTTCTGCTCCATTTCTCACAGGTGGAGCAAGCTCTATAGCTCTTCTAGATGAAAAGCTACTACCTGGAAGTTGGTCCAATGAAATATTTAAGAAGCCAGGCATGGACTTCATTCACTCCCACTCTCATGCATGGATGCTTGTAGCATGCTTTGCAGTGGCAAAAACTGAAAACAACCCATGAAGATCCACTGATAGGGCCAGTTCTGTCACCTGGTGACCCCGGGGAGGACAGGGCAGCGAGAGCCACCTGACAGGTCTGCAGGGCCAGCACGGAGGTGTCCCCACTGCTACCAGGTGAAGAAAGCTATTCACAGGAATAATAGGAACAGTATGAGCTCATTTCTGTGAAAACAGTTTACTTATATGTAAAATCACATGTATGTATATAGGGTATATAAAAAATAAATCCCAAGAGACTGTTAGCATTGATTACCTCCGGGAATGGAATTGAAAACAGGAGGACTTTCACTTTTTACTTTATGTCCTCCTGTACTATTTAAGTTTTTTACCCAGTAGGCATTAAGTCTTCTAACTTTTAATTTGTAATAATTTCAGACTTAAAAGTTGCAGTAACAGCACAAACAACTCCTACGTACCCTTCATGCAGATCCCCCAACAGTTAACATTGCACCATATTTGCTTTATCATATTCTGCATGTGTGTATTTATGTATATAGTTTATAATTTATGTATTAACATATGTACATGTATGGCTTATAACATGTATATAAACTATATATATATATATACATATCATTTATAATTTTTTTCCTGAACTATTTGAAAGGAAGCTGGAGACATGATGCTCATTTACTCCCAACTACCTCGGTATATTTCCTAAGCGCCACGACACAGTGCACTTCTTAAAATGAGGAAGTGAATGTTGCTGTAACATTGTAATCTTAAATCATAAAGCCAGGTGTTATAAAACAAGCTAGTGACTGGGGCTGGATAGGCGGGTGCAGGGCCCACCCCAGTGTACTCACTCGCCTGCCTCTCTGTTCACGTGCGCAGATGCGGCCTCCAAGCATGCAACCCAGGCATTCTTTGACTGTTTGCGTGCAGAGATGGAACAGTATGGAATTGAGGTGACTGTCATCAGCCCCGGCTACATCCACACCAACCTCTCTCTGAATGCCATCACTGCTGATGGGTCCAGATATGGAGGTGAGGCCCTGTTTCTCTTTTCTGCTATGAAAATCCGTTGGTCGGCCAAGGAGACATACTGCTCTAACCTCAGTGAAACATACTGCTCTAACCTCAGTGATTCTTTGGTCATTTTAATTTGAATATAATTTTTAAAACAACCTTGACACAGGTGTTAGTTATAGATATGGACTATTGTATAATCTTCATTTACCCCATAGCCTGAAAGTCACAGCATTCAGAACAGGACGCCTGTAGGCGGAACTCTGAGGAGTAGAAAGGAAGTCCCCAAGCTGAAATGCCACCAGACTTCCAGGTAATCCACTCCCAGATCCCAAGGCCCAAGGAGTATTATCAGGATCAAGGTTAAGTGAATTAACCTCATGACAAGTACAGGGGCTTGACCTCAATGGTCCCCACACAGTAGGCTTGAGAAATGACTGATTTCTCAGTTTTTAGATGAGGCTAGGTGTGGCAGGCTCAAAACCTCCATCTTGCTTCAGTCAGAGACAGCAGTGAGCTAACCTGTAGTCACCACTCAGCTGAATGGCTGGGCCCAGCATTCAGGCCCAGGCCAAGCAGAGACCAGTTGACCCAAGAGTGCTGGAGCCCTAGGAGCTGGCTCTGTTTTCCCATACTGGGAACAGGGCCTGCCCACACCTCAAGTACTATCCTGCTGTGTCTTGTCCTCCTGAATGTGATCTCTTGGGGTTTGTGCTACAGCATCTGCCAGGGGCCTCCTGGTCCTGCACTCACACCAGCCAGGCCTAAACCAAGACTGCCTTGCCCATGTCCTGGTGGCAACTGCTGTCTCATGCAGCAAGTCTTGTCTTCCCCACAACAGAAACCATACAGAGGCATGGGGCCTTCTCCAGCTTCACACCTATTTATACCTATGAGATAGTGTTTTAAAAATTCTCCCTGTAGTATTTAAAAATAAGTAACAATCAGAAAGTTCCTATTCAGTGTTGTTAAAAACACAATGAGAACAGATACTAGTGAGGCAGTATCTGGACAACTTAAGAACGGTTTCAAATGCCCTGAGCTAGTGGCCCCTCTTCTGTGCCTGCCAACTGGTCCTACTTTGCTGGCAAAATTATCTAGATTACTAGAGAAGAAGGAACATCAGTTGCTGTTAACCTAACACCACCTAATCTCTCCCAGCTGTCCCTTCTAACATTGAAAACAAACCAAGGATTTCTTCCCATTCCTCATCCTGTTCCTACATGACATTGGGAGCTGGGACGTCTGTCTGCTCCTGCCTCAGTGACCTTGCAGTGCATTTGCAGGTCATACAGTCTTCACCACCCTCCCGACTGGCAGCCCTGGAGCCCAGCTACCTTGAGACAAATTAGATGGTACAGCATCCTTTAGTCATTGGCTAATTCCCAAGGTCAGGAAGCTCCTCTTCAGAGGCACCGTGAGTGGCTCACTCTTTGAAGACCCCCCTGGGCCTCTGCCCTTGTCAGAGACCACTGGGGAGAATGCTGTTTTGATTCCATGCACTTACTGGGGTTCCCAGCCTACCTTGTTCCCACACCCCGCCCACATCTCCCTTACCCCCACCTACCACATCAAACTGCAAAATGGGTGCTCATTTCCTTGTAGTACAAAATTATCAGGGATGGTGGCATACAACTTGCTTGCTGACAGACGGCAGGAGGTGCTTCGTGGTGGGAAGGGCAACAAGTGACTGACAGCTCACACCAGCTCAAGTCCTCAAGAGAAAGGGACTTCTGTTTCCAAGTTCATGTGTTTCATTTGTTTTGTTTGTTTTAGTTATGGACAAGACCACAGCTCAGGGACAAAGCCCTGTGGAGGTAGCCCAGCATGTTCTCGCTGCTGTGGGGAAGAAGAAGAAGGATGTGATCCTGGCCGACCTACTGCCTTCCTTGGCCATTTATCTTCGAACTCTGGCTCCTGGGCTCTTCTTCAGCCTTATGGCCTCCAGGGCCAGAAAAGAGCGGAAAGCCAAGAACTCCTAGTGCTACATCAGGGCCAAACCTCTGACCAGCCAGAGCCGGGGCAGAGAAGCAACACCTCTGCGGGGACAACTGCATTTGTTAAGGTTTAGTGGCGAATTGTCTCACAAGTGGGAAGGATTCAAGAAACACTCCTTCTGCAGGGCCCTGCTGGCAGAGGAGGGAAGTGAAAAGGCAACAAGCTGCTTTGCAGGGCTGAGGGGCAACACTTAAGAAATAAATAGGGAGTCTGGGTTTTAACTCCAAAAATATGAAATAAATGACTTGAACAGTAAGAGTCATATCCTCAAGAACTAGAACTATGCATCCTTTGAATTCCAGCCCCACCAATTCCTAGAAATTGTTTCAATCTTGGATCAGAAGATGTTGTATTATCTGACCCAGCTGTTCTCATATTTGACTTACCCAAGACCAGTTACCTAATTCTTTTAGCAGAGAGACCAGCTGCAGAGACTACCTACTTCAAGGAAAAAGGCTGCAGTTTTAGGAAATCTGTAGTCATATCCATTCCCAGGGTCCTGTGATACCTTGCTCAACATAAAAAATGGGCTAGTGGTTGGTCCGAGTGCAGTGGTGTTTACAACTAATTGATCACAATCAGTTACAGAGTCCTTTATTCCTTCTCCACTCCCACTGCTTCACTTGACTAGCCTTTAAAAAAAATGTTTTTTAAATAAATAAAAAATGGGCTAGTACGTTATGGGTTATTTGGCATATCCCAAGTGATGCCAGCTTGAGCACCTAATAGGAATTCCCCAGTTTTCCTTGACTCTTGCCACAGCCCTGAAGGATGCCAGGCACCACTCTCCACAGAAGAGGAATTTACTAAAAAGCAGCCAAAAGAGAGAGGAGAACCCTGCGTGGCCCCATGTATTCTCTAGAAAATGAATCCATCAGGAACTGGCCAGGTGGAAGCAATTCTACAGCACCTGGTCTCCTAGGGGAAGTGAGCCGTTTGTTAGCTGTAACTAGTTGGATTATAGCCAGGAAGAATGCTGCTTCCACCTTTCTGATTTATTAAAAATGTGTGATTGAGGCTGAGTAGATCAGGTTCATTTCTAAAGTTTAGGAAGAAAATTTTCCAATTACTGAAACTAGAAGTTGAAATTGTGTGTCCATTGTAGACTTCCCCAAATTGGAATAAAATCTCCTAGCGTATCATACTGACATCTTATACTATGTCCTAACTCTGGCCGTGTTCAGCTTGTATTTTAAACAACTGACCCCAACAGATGATATGGCACAGTCAGCCTATGGTTAGGGTATCAGAGGCTTTCAAGTTTCCTGGGAGTAGGACGGTGAGTGAGTGATTAGATCTGGTGACCTGCCCTAGCTCACAACGCTTACTGCATGTTCCAGAAGCCTTTGGGTGAAATGTGGATACAGACACGATGGCTGGTTCTTCATTTTCCATGTAAATCATCTATCTCCCTCCTGACATGGAAGAGAAGGGTCTTCTTAGTGTTCACATTAGAGACAGGAGAGCCAAGCAAGAGCTGGGACCAAGACAGCAGCGACTGTAGCTGTTCTAAAGCTCAGTCCAAGTCTAAAGTTAAATGCAAGTGCCAAGCGCACAGCAGGTTTTCAGCAATGGCAGCAATAGAGGATGCTCTCCCTCTGCATGGAAACAAGGTCGCTCCTTGGACATTGTTGGCTGCTACTTTCAGAGGGCCTGTGTCCAGGTGCTGTCCTGTCCTCTCCATTAACCAAAGTGGTCAGCACCTGGAGGAGGGTGACGTGTAGACTGCCCTCAGAGGAAGGCAAGTTTAATAACAGCATACTCCGTCATCAGGAGACAGGAACACAAATACATTGTTGAGGGTGTTGGTTTTGGAGTTACTGTGACAAGGGAGTAGGAGTCACCAAGACCTACGTACAGCTATGGTGTGGGGCATGAAGCATGGAGTGGCACTAAAGGCTTACTGGACCTACCCCTGTTAGCTGTAACAAGTTGGAGTATAGCCAGAAAGAACACCTGCTTCCACCTTTCTGATTTATTAGAAATACATGGTTGAGGCTGATTGAGTAGGTCAACTTCATTTCTAAAGTTTATTTCCTCTGTTAAATGAAATGGTTAACAGCTGGAGATTGATGTGATAAACTAGCCATATCCCAATATCATTGGGTGTTTATTTACCTAATATTTAAAAATAATTCAACTCACTTTCTCAAACTTTAGAAACTTTATATTCCACCATATAAATAGAAAATAATATAATGCAAACTGAACAATCATTAAAATCTAGCTAGCTAAAGGTGTTTGCCGAAGGCAGAGTTCTTGAGGATGCTGGCATATCCTAGAGAGGTGTTTGAGACACACTTACCCAGACACTCTACCTGGCCTCAGAGCTGGGAACTGAAAGGGCCTGCAGCTGGTGTCCTGAAATCATCTTGGATATCCTGAGAGTCATCCCTTCCTGGAGAGAGCACTGGTTTGGAGAGCACTGGCTTACTGAGCCTTTAGAGTTGTCATAACTTGAGCAACAGATGAAGCACCTTCTGGTGGGTGAGACCTGCCCACACTGCCAGCCCAAAGAGCCTCCATCCCAAAGAGCTCAGGCCTTAAGCACCCTTTCATTTTGCTCCTGGATGTTTCAAACCAGTGTTTGAATATGAAAAGTTTGCCACCAGAGGTAATGGTGTTGCTCCAGTTTCTCTTTTCTGTCCTCAAAGAGGTGTTTTGTCTTTTGTTGTTTTGACCCCTTTTTCATCATTGAATTCTGCTGGGGAAGCCTGAAAAGCACCATCTTTAATTGGTTCTGCCTTCAGATATCTAATAAAATTCAAAGACACTTTTTTTTTGGAGACAGTCTTGCTCTTTCAACTCTGGGTAGAGTGCAGTGCCATCATCATAACTCAAGGCTACCTCAAACTTATGGGCTCAAGCCATCCTCCTGCCTCAACCTCCGGAGTAGCTGGAACTATAGGGGCATGCCACCACACCTGGCTAATTTTTCTATTTTTAGTAGAGACAGGGTCTCACTGTCGCTCAGGCTGGTCTTGAACCCCTGACCTTAAGTGAGATCCTCCCACCCTTCAGAGTATTAGGATTATAGGCCACTGCACCTGGCCTAGACACTTTCCATTTTGTTCTTCAGGCCTCTTGGTGTTTCACTTGTCACAGGGCAGAAACAGGCTATCCTGTGCTTCGTGCCAAAACCAGAGACTGGAAAATTAAACCAAGTAAGCTGTTCCAGATAGTAGCACCTCCACGCAGTGCAGAGGCGCTGTATCTCATCAGTGAGTCAAGGAAGCAGTGAACCCACAGCCCCCTTGGGCACCTGCCCAGCGCACAGCAAATCTCCCTCCCCTCTGCAGAGACTGACAGCTGCTGAACCAGATGTGAAAACTTTGGAGGGAGCAAAAGACTAATGAGGAGATGCAGTGGGATGACGCCTGCTGGGGTCTGTTCCTCTGCTTCCTCAATCAGCTGTCCTACATAAAAGCTCTTCATTCTTCTCTGAAGTTGGAGTGGGGGTGGGTAGTTAGCACTAGATGAATTCACTAGATTACATGATCCGTTCCCTGAAATGGCCCACACAGGACTCATCTATGTGGATTTTGCACAGGAGGGCCAAGGCAACTTGGCCTTTGCTTTCTCTCAATTGGCAGCGATTTAATGCTGTTTCTTCAAAAGCACCGTGGCATGTCACAGATGAGCGTAGCCACTTCTCAGCAACTCTACCATGACTGCTCATCTAAGCAGCAGGGTGGCAGAACAGAGAGGCCAGTGTCGACAGCAGCTCCCTCCCTGCCACCTCACCTCAAGCAACCAAACCTTCACCCTGTTGTCCACAAAGGTGCCTCATTCCCATCTCCCTGGCCAGGGCCATGTAACTAAGATGGCATTTCAGAATCTGGGTTAGTCCCAACAGGAATCACTTTGTTCAGTGCAGGTTGGGGAATGGTGGCAGTCACCTGTTTGCACCTGGTTTCTATATCAGGTGAGGGCTTCTGCTCAGCTGACTTGAGGTCACTATGCCTTGTCTAGCTTGTCCCTCTTAGCCACTTTTCCGTGAAATCTGATTTGCAGGCAGAGCACTTCCAGGCCAGGCATGGGTCTCCCTTTCCAAATCTGAGCCTGTTTGTTACAAACACCTACCATCCCTGCCTAGCAGCTGGGAAGCCAGCACTCAGACATCTGAGGGTCATGGGCACCTGCTTTTCAATTCATGCTGCACAGTGGAGATGAAGCATCTTTGTCTGGGCTCACTTTTGTGTGGCCAATGCGGTTCCCTCTGCCATTTTCAGATGGCCAAAGACTGCCATGTCAACAACCGTGTGCACCTGACACCACTTTGCCACCCAACATTCAACTGAGTGATAAGCATTTATGGGGCCCTTGGAATTAAACTGAAGTTTCTTAAACTTTTTGTAGGCCGTGGGTCCCTTTTTAAATCTGGTAAAAGCTCTGGATCTCCCCTACAAAAATGGCCCAATCACCCACCTTGAAGCCTCCCACGCAGCCCAGGCTAAGTACCCCTTCATTACTCTGTAGCACCAGGTCCTTTACAACTAGATGAAAAATCAATGTGGTTGTCTCTGAAAGATTGGCTCTTCAGCAGGAAGAGCTGTGGGGGTCTCGGGTGAAAGGGGAACAGAGGCCTTAGGAAGGGAGGGAGCAGTTAAGGCAGGGCCCCAGCCTGCACGAGGACAACGTTCCATCCATCCAGACCTTAGAGGGAACGTGGCAGTGACATGCCATGTGCCTTTTAACGTGAGGGAGAAGCACAGCACTCGGCTCCTGCGGGACAGGGGTGCTTCTGAGACCTCTTTGAGGACTTCCCTCGGCCCAGGGCAGTGGGCTAAACTCAGAGTCCACATCAGGAACAGCTCTGGTGCCTTAAAGAAATGCAGATGTTAGTTTCTGTGTCTCCCTAAATCAGAACCTCTGGAGGAGGGGTCCTGGGCTCCAGAATTCCCCAAGTGGCCCCGAATGGAGACTCCGTGACTGCTCGCCTTTGCCACCTTGTCCTCCCTGTCCCTGAACAGTGCTGGCCTGGGAACAACAAGGCCAGGGAGAGCCAGGAGACTGCTTCTGGGCAGAGTCTGGCCCGGGAACTACTTTGGATCCAGCCTGTCCTCCCAGCAAGTGGCAACACTGCCCTGCAATGACCAGGGCAGCTTTCACAGCCTGCTCGTTCCACATGAAGCAGCAGTGGCAGCAGAGTCACGGAAAGAGAACAGTGGGAGTTGAAATGCTCATAATTTTAATGGTCAATAGCTTCCTGTTGGCTCTGAGTGGTACAGTTAAAGAATATCCTTAAGCCCTCCTCCCAAGCGCATTCACACCCCTCAGTAGCATTTGCTTCCGTCAACATTCCACTGCCCAGCCAGACTTCTGTAGCCCCAGACCCCCCTTCTTGGGTAATGGAAATCCATATCTTAGTGTAATGAGTTGAAAAAACCCTTGGTACACCCGTGATCTGTGTTATTTTTTTAAAAAATAACAAATATAAACCAAACACCTTCCCAGGCTCCTCTGCCTGGCAGAGCACAAAATGTTACTGTGGCAATCTGAATACTATGTTGTCTCTTGTAGGCTGGATGGTTCTGGTTCTCTCCCTGTTCTACTGAAATCATACGGCATAGAGTTCGTAAATCTTCTTTACACAGTACACCAGGGCGGCCAGTGCTATCGTGTTGTGCAGTCTCTTTCTGTGCAGGTCGTCCTTCCGGACCAGCACCACGGGGGTGGAGGAGGTGAGCGTGTGCAGGGGCAGGCGGGACAGTTTATAGGCATCGTACTCCACTTGGTACTTGCAGCACGGGTCAAACTGCCAGGAGATGCCGTAGAGCGTGCAGCAGGCCAGGCTCAGCACGCCAGCAGGCAGGGAGATGTAGTGGGAATAATCTAGGGGCAGCGCCAACGGGGTGAAGAGGCAGGCGGTGCCCGCCAGCACAGCCGTCTTGTGCAGGCAGTTGCCCACGGTGATCCAGCGCGCCGTCTCGTCACCGATGCGCGTGGGCTCGATCACAATGTACTTGTACTGGGCTTCCAAAGCCTGCTCCAGCTCGTACTCAAACTGGTCTTGGGCGTTCTCCCCATTGTAGATCTCGTGCACAATGTAGCAGTCTGTGGCCGACAAACTCACCCTTTTGATGGGGGGCGGAGAGAGAGATAAGACAGTTAGGCTGAGAACACTTAACTGTGTTTCTTTAAGCTGCTGGGGCAAGTCTGAGCCTCAGACTCAACAGAAAGCCTGCGTTCTGGAATGCATGTCTCACTTACGTTTTTATCTCCTTTAAACCCCAACACACAAGATAATCAGTAAAGATTTTTCTTCTGAAAGAACAGTGAAATATAAAAACACACAGAAAAAGGAGTGCCTCTTGTCTACGAGAACAAATTATAATCTGTACCCAGCGTGGTGGTTAGCCTACTGCAATGGACCAACAGATCTGTGGGTGAGCGAAGGAGCCTGAAGGCGAAAGAACAATTTCAGCACAGAATCCCACAAACAGGCACGCAGCGGCAGCGCAAGGTCGACAGCCTGGGAGCTGCTCTTAGCCAACAGGGCAAGTACAGGAGGAGGATTCTTCGGTGAAAACCGACACACCCCTGGGACAGGTAATGCCAAACAGCCTGGCCTTTGCACAGTTCACAGACATCCTGAGCCTGCAGAACAAAAGGCAGAAAGGGACAGCTTCGTCTGACGAAACCCACACTGCTCTGACCTCAGTGCTCTCCATAGGTGGCGGTGGCCCCCAGCTCCTCCCCACGTGGAGACCCAGGGTGCCAGTCCACTGCACAGGAAAAGCAGCCCTTCACTGAATAGTTAGAGACATCTCAAGAACAGCAGTGGTTCTCAAATTCAGCGGGCAGGACAGTCACCTGAGGGGCTTCTAGAACATCCAACCCAGACGATGCCACCCATTCTGGCCCCATAGTCCCAGGACTCTGATAACTAATAAATGCTACTTCTCACTCGTATAAAAAACACTGTCCACAGAGACCCACACAAGGGGCTGATCTGGTCCGCAGCCTTTGCCCTGGGACCGGGGATAGATGACCTGACCTCAACCAGCCAAAGAGGAATCTAGAACCCTATGGAAGTCTCAGCTCTGCTATAAGGCCACACAGCAGCCTGGCCTCAGCTCTGGCAGTGACCATGGGCTGAAGAGGTGTGACTCTTCCCATACCTGTGACAGGCAGACCTAAATACAGAATTGTACATCTCTTGTCATGTTTCCTTTGGCTCGTTTCAACCCGTCCAGATCTTTCTGACTCTCCACACTGTCATCCAGCATATACTGTTTCTCCTGCTCATCTGACAAGATACCTCTGGAGAGACACTGCTAGACAGAGCTCTGGAGGATGGGTCGCTTTTTAACCCATACTACTACTAGCCAGGCTGTGCAGAGCCATCTTCTGTCATGTGCCTCAGTGAAAAGCAGCCCCCTCCCCTCAGCAACCCCCAGTCCCCAGGCTGGTCAGACCCCACCACAAAAGAGATGAGGCCCCAGGGACCTGGCAGTCACCGCAGGCTCTGGGATGGTGTACCAGGCCACACAAGGCTCAACATGGCCCCTCCACCTGCAGCTCCCACTGTCCCTGACAGGAACTAGGCACTAGGCTCCTTCAGTAGCCGATGAGAAGCCCAGCCCTGAGTGTACACAGACAGGGAGGCCCAGCCAGCCCACGCAGCCGCCCTGGGCACGCACACTCCAAGCGGCCGTGTGGAGGAACGCCACAGGGAGCTGGGCTCGGAGCTATCTGGTCAATGACCACAGCACGGTGGGGACTAGTCAAGACGTTGAAAATAAGGTCACCCCCAGAACCTCAGTTCAGCATCAGGTAACCCAGCCCCGCTTCAAAGGTGGAAGCAATTCCACACGAAGGGCATGGAAATCCGATTGTCAGGGGCAAACTTAAAGGAAAAGAGGAGACTGTAGAGGCCGACACCACAGGGACCCCTTCCCGTTGCTGCTCCCAGGCAGGTCTGGCACTTTCCAAACTGACTTTCAGCAAACAAGTATGCAAACCTAAGAGGGAGGTTTCATTCTAGTTGGAGAAGCAACTGAACCGCCCTCCTGTGGTCGCACTGCAAGTGAAAGCCGCTGGTAATGGGTTGACCTGCGCCCACAAGTGCAGAGGGAGGGGCTCCACTCCCAGGTGGGAGCCTCTTTCGAAAAAGGCACTGGCCTGGACTCAGGCAAGGGCTCTTCTGTGGTCTTTGGCCTGTTCCCTGACTTGAGAAGCAAGGAGCTCTCTCGTGGAAAAGCACTGGGATTAGGCGGTGCTAAGGCAAAGCCTCCTAATTAAATCACAGGCCCTAATTACACTGTGTGCACTGGGGAGAAATCGCTTCCCTGGGGCCAGACAAGAAGCCTCCTAAACACGGGATGTTGCCCAAAGCAGCTTCTGCTGCTGTGCCAGCCGCCAGGGGCGCCTTCCCAGCACAACCCGACGAGCTGTTTCTGTAAGAACGCACGGAAGTTTAGGACGTGGGAGAAGGAGGGTTTTCCCTTTAAAGTCCTTTGGAGTTTCTCTATTTGGATTTAACTCAGAGGAGAGGCGAGAGGGAGGCCACCTCAGTTGGTACTCCCTCTCCTAAAATTTAGCATTTTAAAAGCCACCTTCAGCAAACAAGCAAACCTGAGGCAGGGGAGGAAGGGCTGAGGGCCAAGTAACACTCACATGGCCACGCTGGGAATGAGAGTCAGTGGTAATGGGCTGGCTGTGACTCCAAGTGTGCGGGGAGGGGCAGGCAGGAGCGCTCCCAACCAAGAGATTTCCTTCTTTTCTTCGTGGTCAAGTCAGTCAGCCAAGAGAGGCAGAGAGGCCAGAGAAGAATGGGGAACGGGAGGGCCACATCATGGACTGATCTGGGCAAGTGAAAAAGAGTCACGCTCAAGTCGGTGTGTCGACTGCCAACACGAGGCTGGGGGACGCCTTGCTGTCGGGCGTCAGGAGTGAGCGTTCATCCCTCTGGAACACTCAAAGGAAAACAAGGGTGTCAAGTTGGGGTTACAGAATGTTCTTGCCAAAACCCAAATCCACCCTAGTGCCATGCCCTTCTCTGCGCAGGCCAGTAGCCACTCTGAATGTAGTGAAAAAACACTGTCCCACTCAGGAAATTCCAGCTGAAACCCCTGGAACAGGAAAGATGTTGGTGGGCACACGCCCACCCCCAACCCTAACTGCCCTCACCCCTAGCTGCCTCACCCTCTGCGAGCCCGGCTGCACCCACGTTCACTCAGGCCCACCCTCCCTGGCTTCTGCAGGGGCAGGCTCCCTGTGGTTAGTTGGGCGGGCAAGGTGGGCAGGGCTATCTCCTTTCATTTGTTAGAACAGATAGCGGGTGTGTCCCCGAGTCCCAGCTCGCCTGGGAGAGGCCAGTGCCTTCAGGCTCCCACCTCACTACTGTTGGCAGGTGTGCCTAGCATCAGCCCCCACAGCACAGGGAGTGCCAGTGAGTAGACACGCGGTATTCAGTCTGCACTGGGGCCCGAGCGCCTCTGCCCTGGGCTGCAGGCAGTCTGTGTGAGCGAGCATGTGGAGACACACATGTGCTCCCAGTGCACTCCTCCCGGGAGATGTCTCAGATCAGCCTCCTCTTCCTGCCAAAGCATTGCCTCAGCTTCCTGGAGCCCAGGTGTCCATGTGGACAGGCCACTCCACTCCTATCCACTATGAAAACAAAGAGCACAGCCACACTGAAGGAACCTTCCAGCCACCTTCAAACAAAGGCAGTCTCTGAAGTCAGCCCAGCAGGCAATGCCTGGTGCAACTGCCCTGAGACCAGAGACTCACCAATTCTGCTTTTAAAGCCAATTAAAGAAAAGAGTTTTCAGTTTCCATTGGGAAAGGATAAAATCTGAAGTCTAGAGAAGTAAATTTCCAGGATCTCATAATAACATACAAGGAAGGAGAGGGCAAGGTTCAAGCTGAAACGCAGACACACACAAAGCCAGAGCACTCCTTTGTCAGAGTCCACCCCGACCACAGACCAGCCTTAGAACCTGGGCTACCTGAACCCTGGTACATGGAAGCAGATTTTTTGAAAAGTGAACTGTGGCTCACACTGGTAGTCCCAGCTACTGGGGAGGCTTAGGCTAGAGGGTAGCTTGAGCCCAGGAGTTTGAGGTTACAGTGAACTGTGACCCCACCACTGCACTCCAGGCTGGGTGACAGAGCAAGATCCTAAGACTTAAAAAAAAAAAGAGAGACTTAAAAGTAATAGCTAGTTAGGATCTTTCAAATTCTGGGCTTCCTAAGGGACTGTATTTTTGCTTCACTGCAGGTGTGAAATGTTCTCTAAGAGAACATAGTGAAGAGTCTATCTTAAAAAAAAAAAAAAGACAAAAAAAGGAGCACTGACACCGGAGGAAAGTCTCCAGGAAACCAAGTGAAGGGGCAAAGGCGAGGTACAGAACAATGTTTACAGTATGCTGTCGGTAGTGTATTCTTTAAAAAGCATCTACTGCTTTTACACACACAGAGAAGGACACACAAAGACCTGAGATGTATGACTGTCACGAGAGAGAGACCTGAGTGGCTCAGGAAAGAAAAGGGAGGGAGGAAGCCCCTTTTTACTAATGACTTTTGATCCCTTTGAATTTGGCACGATCTCTGACACGTGCTTTTGCAGTGCTGAGGTGGCTCTGCATTCTGAGCCGTTGGTGCTGAGGAGCTGGGTGTTAACCTGTTCACGTACCTCAGAGGGGGCCGCTGTAGGCACTGCCCCGGGAGACCCCACTGTCCCACCTCAGGGTCACAGGCACTTGTGACCGGCATTATGAGCCTGCCTCCCTTGGCCTTTGGGCCCTCATCTCTCCACCTTGGAGCAGCACTGAACCAGCTCTGGGGGCAGTCGGCAAAGGTCTCCCCTGGGATGCTAGCATTCCAGTGAAAGGTGGCATGATGAAAACTCAGCAGGACAGTCTCCCTGTGTCCCCCCTGGGATCTAGGCACCCTGTGCCTGTCCTGGCAGCCTGCCCAAAACCTGGCCATGTGGTCCACCCCGTACCACTGCAAGGCTGGTCTTGAAGGGATCTCAAATGTGGGGCTCCCCAAAGTCTGGAAGCACCTGCCTCAAAGTGAAAAACTGCACAAGAAGGTTCAGAGCAGCACCACTTGGCGAGAGCAACAGATGACTGACAAGAGCGGACAGAAGTGACTCGTGCCTCAGCAAGAAAGAATGAATGAGCTCCAGCAGCCCGTGGGAGGGGGACACCACAAGGCTCTGAGCTAAAGGAGGAACAGCAAGTGCAGGCTGCCACACAGGTGGGCAAGGGTGTGGTGACAGCTCAGGAGCAAAGGGGCCTCTGCCGAAGGGGCACACGGACCAAGGTTAAGGCTGCTCTCTACTTCTTAGGCTGAGCAGGGAGCACACACATTTATCACTTTAATTGTGGTAAAAATACACATAAAATTTGCCATGTTAACCATGTTTAAGTGTAAACTTCTGTACATTAAGTATGTTCACACTGTCATGCAACCATCACCACGCTCTATTTCTAAGACTCATCTTCCCAAACTGAAACTCTGTCCCCATTAAGCGCTACCTCCTCCTCCCACCAGCCCGGCAACCTCCACTCTACTTCCTGCCTCTATGAATCTGACTTCTCGAGGGCCTCACACGGCGGGATCATATGATATTTTCCCTTCTGCGTCTGGCTTATTTCACTTCGTATAATGTCTTTGAAGTTCATCCCTATTGTACTATGTATCAGAATTTTCTTCCTTTTTAGCGTTGACTAGTTTTCCGCTGCATGTATAAACCACATTTTGTCTATCCATTCATCCACACTAATGCTATGAACATGGGTGTACAAGTATCTGTTTGCATCCCTGCTTTCAATTCTTTTGGGTATAGACTCAGAAGTGGAATTGCTGGATCATATGGTAATTTTATTTTTAATTTTTTCGAGGAAACTCCAAACTGTTTTCCATAGCAGCTACACCATTTTACATTTCCACCAACAGTATGCAAGGGTTCCAATTTCTCTCTATATCCTCATAAACACTTGTTATTTTCTGCTTTATGCTTTGTGTTTTTTTTAATAGTAACCATCCTACAAGTTTTGATTTGTATTTTATTTTTTCTGGGACACAGAGTCGCTGTGTCCCCCAGGCTAGAGTGCAGTGGCGTTATCGTAGCTCACAGCAACCTCAAACTCCTGGGCTCAAGCGATCCTCCTGCCTCAGCCTCCTGAGTAGCTGGGACTACAGGCATGTGCCACCATACCCGGCTAATTTTTCTATTTTTTGTAGAGATAAGGACTTGCTATGTTGCTCAGGCTGGTCTCAAACTACTGACCTCAGGCGATCCTCCCACCTCGGTTTCCCAAAGCATTAGGATTACAAGCGTGAGCCATGCCAGGCCTGATTTTTTTTTCTTTCTTAGTAACAGCTTTGAGATAGAATTCACAGTCCATATAATTCACCCATTTATAGTGAACAATTCAGTGGCTCAGCACTTCCAGAGTTATGCAAACACCACAACTGCTTTTAGCACACTGTCACTATCTCAAAAAGAAACCCTGTACCCATTAGCAGTCATATTTTCTTCAACCTTTCCCAGTCCTTGGCAACCACTGATCTGCTTCCTGACTCTATAGATTTGCCAATTCTGGGAATCTCATATAATATGTAGTCTTTGTGACTGGCTTCCTTCATTTAGCATTGTGTTTTTAAAGGTAATCACACTGTAGCATATTTATTTATTTAGAAGCAGGGTTTCACTACGTTGCCCAGGCTGGAGTGCTGTGATTACAGCTCACAGCAGCCGCGAATTCCTGGGCTCAAGCGATCCTTCTGCCTTGAGGCCGAGTAGCTGGGACTACAGGCATATGCCACCACCCTGCCCAGCACATTGTAGCAAGTTTATTACCTTTCACATGTTGTAACTTTTGATGTATTTAACATAGAATTTTTAAAAATCTAAGACAAGATATATGGGAGGAAAGATCAAAGGTACTATATGTGAAAAAAAAGATTCACAGCAGTTTTCTTCAGATGGTGGGTCTCACAGGTAACTTTTAAATTTTATTTTTCAAGCTTTTCTGTATTTTTCAAAAAACCATAAAAATATGCTTCTCTTATGATGGGAAAAATAATTATAAACTTTTTCTTAAAAAGAAAAATCCTGTTCAACCCTATATCCCTTCATGTGAAGTGACCAGATACCCTGAGGCCTCCCTTCACTGCCAAGGAGAGCAGGAGCCGCTGGCTCATTTCATGCTCCAGAACCTTCTTGGTGCCTGTGGAGAAGCTAGAGGACAACAGCCCATCCCTGCCAGCCCGGTCTGGGTGCAGGTAGCTGCTCATGGCTGAGGCTGTCATGCTGGTTCACACTCCGCAGTCCTGCCAGAAAAGAGGAGGGCAATGCTATTTTCTTGTCTCACTCAAGCAAGCACTGGCCAATGTGCCCTGCAAGCCACAGTCATCTTCTGGTCCTGCTAGACCCAGAAGAACCAAACCTAACCATAGCAGAAGCACTTGCTTTAGGCACCCTTGCTGGTGTGGACCTGGGCTCCCAGACACAAAGGACACAGGAGCCCCTTGAAGGCAAAAGGCCGAGACTGTTTTTGTTTTCCCTAGCATTGGGCCTGAATGTAACAGGTTCCCAAAAGACATGAGTAGAGGGACATTTGTAATAAGGGATTGAAGGAGAAAAACAATTACGGCAATTAAGAGGACTGGTGTGGGAAAAACTAAACTAGGTCCATATGTCAGGTTGCTTTTCACTTAATGGACACTGGCCACTTGATTACCTATGATATATGAGCTGCTAGGCTCAACCTCACGCCGGGGTCTAGGAAAACTAAGAATTGCTTCCTCAGAAACCCAAAGAAAGCAGAAAGATGATGTAGGAAAAGCCTATGCTGCAGCTTTCAAGGCCAGCTAGGACAGAAGGGCACAGGCATCCAGCCCTGCAGAGTGAGGATGACACACAGTATGCCAAGGAACTTCCACAGGGCACCTGACACTTTCATCTGTTTCAGAGGAAACCACGTACAAGGGGACAATTTCCTATTCTGTGCACTGGTAACCGGGCAGCTCTTCTGCTCTGGGAGCACAACACAGTGCACTAAGTGTGGGAGTCAAGAGGCTGGGTTCCAGTTCCCTCTCAGTTAGTCCTGGCTTTGTGTCCAAGGGCAGAACACCTGGCTACTCCAAGCCAGTTTCCCTCATGTCAAATGGGACCAAAGGCCCATGCTCTGCCAGAGAACTTCAGTGAAGATGTGACGTGGGCCGGTGTGCAAACCAAAGGTGGCAGTCGCAAAGCACCACCCCAGTGTAAGGCACGTGTGGCTGTTTAAATTGAAATTAAAATTAGATAGAAAAAGCTCAGTTCCTCAGACATGCCAGCCACACTGCAAGTGCTCCACAGCCACATGTACCTAATGGCTGCCTAATGGACAGCAGGGAGCCAGAACATCTCTGTCATGCCAGAAAGTCCTCCTGGACAGCCCTGATCTAAAGAACTGTTGACTCCTAAATGATTATTGGCTTTTCCCAAGAACTCTGTGTCCATAAAGTGGCTGCTGGCACCAGGGACAGAACACAGTAGCAGCGGGGAGGTTCCCGGGCGTGCTCATTCTCATGGAACACTGGCCCCTCCACTGCCCCTCGCTCGCTGACGAGCACATCAGGGTGCCTCCTCACCTCCCTGGACACAAGGTCAGCCCTCCCTCCACATCCACAGACTGGGGTGTAAATCCTGTATCTGCTCTTCTCGCCTCGACCTGGAGGAAAGAAAAGTCCCTCCACACACAAGAGCAAGAATGGGAGTCTTTTGGGAGAAATTAAACACCCCCAAACCCTAAGAGTCTAAAAAGAGGGATCAGATCAGAAAGGGGGACCACCACCCCAGGAACATGAGCCAACCTGCCCACAGGCTGTGGCCCCTGTCCAGTTGGATGGAGCCTCCAGCAGCCACAGGGATATCCAAGTTCACAGATATGAGGAGAGGGCCTGGGGAATAAAGCATGTATGGGAAGACCTGGAAGTAATCCCACGGAACTGGCTGCCTAAAAAAATGCTGGGGCAGACAGCTGCACAGGCCAGTGGAAGGGAAGGCCACAATAAATAACTTAATCCTAAAATCTGAACATTTAGTCCAGTGCGCCTGGCCCTCTGAACACCCCGGCTGCCTTGCATCATGACCAGAAGCAGATCAAGCACATCTTCACAAGATTATAAAACAGGAACTCAGAGCACACGGCTATACTCACATTCCAACAATCACGGAGAAGAGCTCAGGGAGGCCCAGGGGCCCTGAGAGAGTGAAGCCAAGCCGCCCAAGTAAGACAGGCGGGGCTGTCTGTCTGTGAGCTGGTCCAGCTGGCACACGGTGGCAGAATACACAGATACCTGCACCGTGCTTTCCTAGATGGGCAAGTGTGTCTCAAAGACGCCGACAGGACAAGTGGCAATCTGTTTGATGTGCTCGCTGCCAGTGTGCTGAATTTTGGACAAGAATTCAGGTTACAGCTCAGAGTCTGATGTTCTTCATTACAAACACTGTTGATTCCCTAGATTTAATGGAGTGGAGAGAAAAGTCAACATGCAAGCAGCTATCATTTTGCTATTTCCACCCCTCCTATTTTAGTTGAAACTGGCATTGTCCATAGCAATAGAGCTTTCTGCAGTGATAGAAATGTTCTTGATCCGTGCTGTCCAATATGGTAGCCAGAAGCCAGAAGTGGCTGCCAAGCACTTGAAAGGTGGCTGGTGAGACTGAAAAGCTGAATTTTTCATTTATTTAATTTTAATTACATTAACTTTAATTGCCACATGTGGCTAGTGGCTACTGAATTGCTGTGTGAATTCAGCCCTAATTATAGAGCTGTGGTTCTAGACTCAAGAACAAAGTAAATCAAGAACCCACACACTGGTACTCTGTGGACCACCATTTACAGACAGGTGCAGGCAGTAACACCTGTGGACAATCTGGCACCAGCCTTTAAGAGCAAAGCATGCTTCAGAGGTGGCAGCTGCTGGCAAATCTGACAAGTTTGCTCAAGTTTGTTCCAGCCCCTGCCTCAAAACAAAAACAGTTTCCTTCAGTTTCAGCATAAAGCAGATGCTAACCAGGTGTGTGCAGCAACTCAGGAAAATGCTCTTATAATGGTGGAGCAGAGACTTGAGTCAGCACAAATGTGACATGGAACAAAGTCATTTAAAGAGCCATGCACAGACTACTTCAGTCATAAGAGCCAATAATACACTCAGACCTCATAATCTATGGTGCTGGGCCATCAGGTTAATCCAGCCTGCTCTACCTGAACAGTCACCACCAACTGAGCAGGAATGGAGGGATGCCCAGAAGTCAGCTAGCTCGCCTGGCGGCAGGGTTACGTTTCCATCCTCAGCTCAGCGTTGAAACACCTTAGGGAAGCTGGGCTTGGGGAAACAACTCCTCCAACACACCCTGGCTAGGGCCTTACAGCAGAGGCAAGCAGAGGAGTAACCTCCAGCCACCACGTTATCTAGAAGAGGGGAGATGGTAACACCCCAATCACAAAACCAGATGCCCCATTCCTGGCTGACACACAGCATCTGCATGCGTGAGTAGAGCATTCAGTTCCAGGCCAAAGGCTGCAATTTGAACACCTACAGAGATCAGGCAGGTAACTGCAGTGAGACAAGCTGTCAGGTGAGGAACCATGAACTGGGCAGCACTGCCCTGACCAAAGAGTCAGCTACTACCCGGCTTTTCAGGGAGTGAGCATTTTATGTGAAATCTCTTGGCAACTAATTTAAGTTGTCTTAAAAACTATTGAGGCTTAACAATCAAGGACTGGATTCAGCCTGTGGACTGCTGGTTTGCAAACTCCATTTGGAATTAACACTTGTCTCAAGCCAAAGCAAAAATAATTCCCAATATCTATTTTCTTGGATCAAGAAAAGGTTAACCTACATTGGCAAGCCTCCTGTTCCATGTCTGGAGCATCTCTATTTGGCTTTTTTCAGGTTGTTTTAAATCCAAAGAGAGGGGGCATGTTTCCCCGTTACTGAGTTCTCTAAACAGGTTATTTCCTATTACTGAAGGATTAATGTTTGCATTAAAGATAGTGAAAATGCTTGCTAGTTTTTTTTTTTTTTTGAGACAGTGTCTCACTCTGCCCGGGCTAGAGTGCCATGGCGTCAGCCTGGCTCACAGCAACCTCAAACTCCTGGGCTCAAGCAATCCTCCTGCCTCAGCCTCCCAAGTAGCTGGGGCTACAGGCATATGCCACCATGCTTGGCTAATTTCTTCTACATATTTTTAGTTGGCCAATTAATTTCTTTCTGTTATTAGTAGAGACAGGGTCTCGCTCTTGCTCAGGCTGGTTTCGAACTCCTGACCTTGAGCAATCCGCCCGCTTCGGCCTCCCAGAGTGCTAGGATTACAGGCGTGAGCCACCGCGCTCGGCCTATCTTCACTCAATTCTTTTTGCTTTATTTTTAAACCCTCTCTTATTTCTCTTATTAATATTTTCCTTTTTCCTAAATTGCATAACTTTCTCTTTGGCTACTACTGGGGGAGAATCAAAGCACATAGAAGAAACAAAAATAGGCAGGAGTAGGAGTTGTAACTATTCATAAAAATTCCATCTCCCTATCTATCCTAATCTCATTCTAGGTGCCGAGCCAAATGTGAAGACAAGGGTACTTCTTACCGGATAGTTCCTCGAAAAGAGTTCTTAAGTGGTGTGGACCCCACATATAGGATGTGTACTTTAGCAAAGCGTGAATTGATGCTAGAGACCTGTGGAAGAGAGAAAAGATCAGCATCAGAGTATTAACACTGTCAGTTTAAGGAGGCAGCAATACACTAGGAATTACTAGGACTTTAGTTCCATATAACCCTACTTAGTTTTTTTTTTTTTTTTTTTTTGAGACAGGGTCTTGCTCTGTTGCCCAGGCTGAAGTGCAGTGTTGCAGTCATATAGCTCACCATAACCTCAAATTCCTGGGCTCAAGTGATCCTCCTGCCTGAGCCTTCTGAGCAGCTAGGATTATAGGTGTATGCCACCACACCTGGCTAATTCTTTTTTGTAGAGACAGCATCTTGCTATGTTGCCCAGGCTGGTTTTGAACTTCTGGTCAAGCGATCCTCCCACCTTGGTCTCCCAAAGTGCTGGGATTACAGATATGAGTCACCATATCTGGCCTCTAAGTATAGATTTTTTAAGGTATAAAAGTCTAACATAGGCTGGGCGCTGTGGCTCACGCCTGTAATCCTAGCACTCTGGGAGGCCAAGGCGGGTGGATCGCTTAAGGTCAGGAGTTCGAAACCAGCCTGAGCAAGAGTGAGACCCCGTCTCTACTATAAATAGAAAGAAATTAATTGGCCAACTAAAAACATATAGAAAAAATTAGCCGGGCATGGTGGCGCATGCCTACTTGGGAGGCTAAGGCAGGAGGATTGCTTGAGCCCAGGAGTTTGAGGTTGCTGTGAGCTGGGCTGACGCCACGGCACTCACTCTAGCCCAGGCAGCAGAGTGAGACCCTGTCTCAAAAAAAAAACAAAAACAAAAAACAAAAAAAAAAGTCTAACATATATAGACACTGGGCATGGTAGCAAATCTAAACCTTAGATCTTACTAAGAGGCCTGAATAGTGGATGGAATTTAAATCTACATTTCAGCAGCTATATAATATTTGGATCACTGCCTCTACAGATAGATTTTTATGGAATCATTTTATAAACTGCTGGAGTAATTTATAAAGACAGAAACTAAGAACTGTGAGTTAACTTAACCTGGCAGTGGGTGGGGATGGGCAGGGAGGACTGATGTGTTATAGTTACTGATCAGTATAGCATCAACTTGTACCTCCCATGAAATAGCCTAGAAGACTTTAAATTTAACAGGAATGCTAGAAAATAGTCTTTTCTTCTTTGTAGAAAAAGGTATTGGCTTCAGATGTTCAAAAATCATCCGCCTTATCACCCTTTGGCACTCCTATTTCCTAGACACAGCCAGAAACTATATACTCAGGGAACTAGCTCAGTGAAAGAACTATGCATGCCTGAACCTGGCTACCTTAATCATTACCCTAGAAATCTCTAGACTAGCACAGTCCAGTAAAACTGTCTGTGATGATAAAAATATCATATGCTGACCAATATGGCAGCATTAGCCACAAGCAGCTAGTGAGCAAGCACTTGAAATATGGCCAGTGTGACTGAGGAAATGAATTTTTAATGCTGTTTAATTAATTAATTAAATTTCCTTTTTTGGAGTCAGGGTCTCACTGTTGCCCAGGCTAGAAGTATAGTGAGTACAATGGCTTGATCATGACTCACTGCAGCCTTGAACTCCTGGGCTCCAGGGATCCTCCTACCTCTACCTCCCAAGTAGCTAGGACTACAAGTGCATTTCATCATGCCTAGCTATCTGTTTAATTTAAACTTCAGTGGCTATATATGGCTTGTGGCTACCATATCAGACACTGCAGTTCTAGAATGATCATGATTTTAGCACTGAATGGGCAGGTGTTCTAAGCATGGCGGTTAGGCCCAACTTACCTTACAGGTTACAATAGCTCCCACATCTGGCAGTAATTGGGACTCTGTTTCTCTCATCACAGACACCACAGGAAGCTACAAAGAGAAAAATAAATAATGAATGTCCTGGGTAGGCCTTGGGTAAAGGTATTTGTAGCTTGAGAGTAATATAGGAATGCTTCAGTGCACAGTGGAATATGGTGCATGTGAAATATGGATTCATTTACAGCCCAGAGCAGGAGGCTTTAGACATTTTAGGAAATAGGAGGACCAAGAAGCCACAGGAAGACTGATGCTAGAGACATAAGCTAACCATTCCAGATGAATTCTAATAAGTTTTTTAGTGATTCTCGTGGACTTCCTTGGTATTCAATCATACTGCCTGTAACCATGGATAATTTGACTCTTTCCCCCAAAGTTATATCGCTATTTATTTTATTGCACAGGCTAGAATTCCAATTAAATGTTATATAATAGTGGCCATACTTGTTTTCTTCTATTTTAAAGGAATAATCACAGTTTTGTCTCTGAGTATAGCATTGGCTGTTGAATTTAAGATAGATATTTTGAGCCTCATCTTTTATTAATCTCTCCCTTGCTCCCTATGCTTCAGCTCTCCTGGCCTTCTTTCAGTTTCCCCAACTTACTAAATTCTTCCCACTTCAGGATCTCTGTTCAAACTGTTCTTTCTGCCAGAAAAGCACTCTCTTCACCCACCCAACTCTTATTTATCCTCTAGATGATTCAATGTAAGTGTCAATTCTACTAACTAGGGTAGGTTTGCCACATGTTCTCATGGTACCCAGTAATATTCTTTCAAAGCAGTCCTCACATTTGTAACCATACAGTCATTTGAGCATTTATGTGTTTACGATTATGCCCCTTGATAGCAGAAACCAAATGTATTTGGCTTATTACTATATCCCCAGAGGTCAGCACTGTTCCTGACACATGAAAATGCTCAAGAGATATCTAAGAAATGAACAAACTTAAGAATGTAAGGACATTTTCAAAAATTATTGAATAGAAAGTTCCTCATTTTATAGATGAGGAAGTTGAGAAAGCTTCAGTTTCTTACCCAAAGCAGAATCAAGGTCTAGTTAGCAGAACCTGTGTTCTAATTCTGCATCCTCTTTCATTGTGCTACCTCCTTTTATGCTGCTCCTTCAAAGAGTGCTTATCTGATCCTGAGCTAATCCTGGATCAACCTCTGGGACTAGAAAGGATAGTATTACTCATGCATTCAACAAACATTTATTGAGCAGCTGCCTTGTGCTAAATGCTGATGATACAGTGGTGAGGCCTGCTTTCATGGAGTTTAGAGTCAACTAGGGGAAGAGTCTAGTGGGAAACATATAACTAAACATTTAATTATATGCTGAAATAAGTGTCTGGAAGGAAAGGAATAGAATTCTTTGCTGGTGTTTAACAAAACAAACAAAAACAAAAACCTCACAAAACTCCTTAACTAGTGGGCCGAGAAGGGCTTGTCTAAGGAAGTGATAGTGGAGAGGCTATCTAGTTGCAAGAACGGTCTTGCTAATGGGCTAACATGAAAATAAATGTCTAACTGGCAGCCACTGAGAGTAGCATAAACCCTGCCTCTAAGGTTAGGAACATGAGTATCTCTCCTACAGAGATGTTTACCTAGCAATTAAAAGAAGCTGAGCAGACAAAAAAAAGGTATAAACCCTCATTAACATTTGTCAGAGCTGGTCAATCCACATTCCAAAAAGAAAGTAAGTTTCTGGGAAAGGTGAGGAAAGGATAGATTGTCTGATGGACTGTCATCAAAATTCACTGCCTGTAAAAAGATTTTTTTGAGTATTATTTAAGCAGCCTTGAAAAAGTTCCTGAGCAGACAGTGGGAGTGCCAACTTCCCCTGCTTCCTCAAGAAGAGATGGTACCAGATGACTCCCGCTTTCAAGAAGAAAGGAAACTAATTTCTGCTATCAATCCGCTACATGAGAAACCAAAAAAGCCAACACAGCAGTTTCTCAGCTGTCTTCTGCTAATTGGGCTAAGTCATAACCTCCCCCCATCCTCAGTCTTCCCTAATAGTCTGAGTCGTTTGGCTTCGGGGCCGGTTCCTCTATTTCTGGCACTGTACCCTCTCTTCGAAGAAAGAGTGAATCAGAGCTTCGCACTTCTACCTATCCTAAACTTCGAGAAATCTTTCTTGCCCGAGTATGGACTTGACACCCTAACACTAGTAGGAAGTAGGAATTAAATAGGCTAAGGAAGATAAAGGAGCGTGGTCCACACAGACGGCATGTGTACAAAGGCTCTGTGGCAGGGGAGAGCTTAGCGCATTAGCAGCAACGAAAGAAGCCAATATAAGTAGATTGCAGTCAGTGAGGTGGAGACAGTGGAGCTAGCTAAAGCCGGAGAGGTAGGCAACGTTCAGACAAGATTCAGCTCACTGCTGGGCTAGGCTGGGTTACTCTCAGTTCACATCTGCTTTTGTCCCAACCTCCCTCCCCGAGTGTCAGCCCCACAACACCAAGCGAGATCCACACAACTGGTGTGTGGTGGCTAAGTGCACAGCAGCGGCGATCAAAGCCGGAAGAAACTGAGATGCCAAATTGTTCTACCCCTGAGGCACTAAAGATGCGTCCGCAGTGCCCATGCCTAAGGACCAGAACTCAAGGGCAGCCTAAGAGAAAGACAGAAAAGATGGGAAGCCGCTCTTTTTACCGAGCCGTTCTCGCTGTTCTTCGTCAGGCAGCCGGCAAGCGACGAAAAGATGTAGCCGTGCCGGGTGTAGGTGCCGCTGCCCGGGCTGCCCTCCTCCAAATTACACAGACGTTCGCCTGCAAAAAACACGCTGCATCAGGACGGGCCCGCAGAAGCTGCTGGCCACTCAGCCTTCCGGCTTCTGTCCCTATCCAGGACTCCGTACGGGAACGGCTCACTTACCCGGGATGCAGTATCTCACGGGTGGCGCCATGCCTGTCACTGTCCCAAAGCCCGGATGAAAACGAAGCCGTCTTCTCATTGGCCAAATCCAGGCACAGTTCCGCAGTAAGAAGTGCACCAATTGGTGTAATTTCTCACGTGTGCGTGGGAGCTACTCCTCGAGGGTAAACTACACTTCCCAGGTTTCCTCGGGACAAGTCCGGAGGCGGAGCTTCAGAGCTCCAGCGTTCGCGCTTGCGCCTGAGGTTGAGGATGGGTTGGCGGCGGGTCCGGGTGGACTGGCTGGCGCTGCAGGAGGCGGACCATGGTGGGTCAGATTGAGCCGGGCCCGGCCCGGGCGCCCAGCAGGAGGGGGTGGCAGTGAGCGTCGGCAGAGGCTGCGGGGCTCGATTTGGCTGATTGGGGAATCAGCAGGCGGCAGGTAAGGGCGGAGCCGCGGTTCCGGCTCCCCATCCGAGTCCCTTTATCTAGGGTTGGGTACTACTACCCCGGGGCCTTGTCGCGAGTCCGGGTTCCTGCTCTCTCCTCGCCCCGCCCCGCGGGGCCGTGCCCTTCTCAGGCAAAGCGCGCTCGCTCGGCAGCTGTAACGCAGAGAGCAGGACCGAGGTCAGTCAACCTAACTCGCCCATTTCACAGGTCTGGAAACTCAGATCCAGAGACAGGACGTGACTTGTCCAAAGTCTCGGAGATAGTTTAAGACAGAGCACAAACCCGAACCCAAGTTTTTTGACTTCTAGTCCATCGCAATTTCACCGCGCCGCCCTCATTGAAAAATGAAGCCTTTCCCGGTTTTTGTAACTGCAGCTTTCAGTCCTGCGGTCGGATCATCTTAAGCGATGCTGTAGTTGTGTGGGCCCCTCATCCAAAGAGGAGCAGCCCCATGATAAAGCTGCTGCTCTTTTTCTTTTCAGCATGTTAGCTGGGAAGGGAAGTCTACACGTGGATAAAATGCTGCTCTTTACTGATAACTGACATCTCCTGCTCGAGATTGCAAACATCCTGAGAGCGGCATTTTTGTCCGGATGAGATTTGCCACGACTTTGCTGTCAATTCATTTAACTTCTGGTGGTTTTGCAATCTGTCCCTCCCTGTCTTCTCTCCCTTCCTCCCCAGTCGGGTTTCCCTTTGGGAAACAGATGGTGACTTAGAACCTTGGGAAGAGGAGGTGTGTGCTGTGGCCTGCAATCTCCTCTAATCTGGTAGCAGACGGCCACCACGGTTTGTGGCTACTATTGAGGGATCCAAGTACTCAGGGCTTGTGCTTGGGGTGATAGTAAAATTGTGCTTTGCTCTTTCCTCCCCAGTCACTGAGATAACTGCCCTCCCTACACACACATTTTTTGAATTTTGTTTTACCTCAGTTTCCTGAGAGGAAAGTCTGTATGTTCACTTGTGGCCCATTTATTACATACATCTTTGCCCTGGCATCCCTATACTCCCCACTAACTAAAGGGGAGAGGGCCTGGCTTCAGACTTTGTTCACTCAGGCCAGGCTCGGTGGCTCACGCCTGTAATCCTAGCACTCTGGGAGGCCGAAGTGGGCGGATCGCTCAAGGTCAGGAGTTTGAAACCAGACTTTGTTCACTCAAATCTGGTCTGTACCTGTTCATCTGAAAGCTTTTTTTTTGGAGACAGATTCTTGCTTTGTTGCCCTGGGTAGAGTGCAGCGGCATCATCACAGCTCACTGCAGCCTCAAACTCCTGGGCTCAGGTGATCCTCCTGCCTCAGCCTCCCAAGCAGCTGGGACTATAGGCATGTGCCACCATGCCCTGCTGATTTTTTCTATTTTTCGTAGAGATGGGGTCTTGCTATTGCCCAGGCTCAAACTCCTGACCTCAAGCAGTCCTCCCACTTCCCAGAGTGCCAGGGCTACAGCATGAGCCACCTTGCCCTGCAAGCTTTCTGTTTACATGTTTAGGCTGGTTGGACTTGTTTTCTAAAGTGATTTCTAGCTCCTAAGGGCAATGATTCTAATAACAGTTTCAATTTCTCTTTTTATTAATCAGGAAGAATGATAGCAGCAGACACTTATTTAGTGTTATCACATTGGCAAGAGTGTCCTTGCTGGTATTTGTAGGACAGATAGACATCTGACCTGCCTTCCCACTTCTGCATCCCTCCAGGTCATTCATCCAACAAGTATTTTTTTTTTTTTTTTTTTTGAGAAAGAGTCTGGCTCTGTTGCCTGGGCTAGAGTGCAGTGGCTTTAGCTTAGCTCACAGCAACCTCAAACTCCTGGGCTCAAGCAATCCTTCTGCCTCAGCCTCCCTAGTAGCTGGGACTACAGGCATGCACCACCATGCCTGGCTAATTTTTTCTATATATTTTTAGTTGTCCAGCTAATTTCTTTCTATTTTTAGTAGAGATGGGGTCCCTCTCTTGCTCAGGCTGGTTTGGAACTCCTGACCTTGAGTGATCCTCCTGCCTTGGCCTCCCAGAGTGCTAGGATTACAGGCGTGAGCCATGGCGCCTGGCCTTCAACAAGTATTTATTGAGTACTTCCATGAGCCAGGTATTGTGCTAAGTGCTGTATTTTTTATTTTTTTATTTTTGAGACAGAGTCTCACTCTGTTGCCCCGGCTCAGTGCAGTGGTATCATGATAGCTCACTGCAACCTCAAACTCCTGGGCTGAGTCGATCCTCCTGCCTCGACCTCCCAAGCAGCTGGGATTATAGGCATGGGCCACTGCACCCAACCTTGTGCTAAGTGCTTTATAAACATTTCACTTATACCTTTCCAAGTACACTTGGGCCTCCATATCCAAGAGTTCTTCATTCGTGGATTCAACCAACCTTGGATTGAAAATATTCTGGGGATAAACATTAAATAGTAACAATACGACAAAAAAAATAATTCAAACAATACAGTATGTCTTCACTTAATGTCATCAATAAGTTCTTAAAACTGACTTTAATCGAAATGGAGTATAACTACCAATTTTTTTTTCTCATCAGCATTATGACATTATTTGAGGACTTGCTATACACATCATTGCATTTCTCTTAAAGTCCCAGTTTCCAAGAACCTATTGATATTAAATGAGGATTTACTGTATGTATAACAACTGTTTACACAGCATTTGCATTGTATTAGGTATCATAAGTAATGTAGAGATGATTTAAAGTGCACAGAAAGATGTGCACAAGTTGTATGCAAATACTGTCCCATTTTTTTTTATCAGGGACTTGAGCATCCATAGATTTTTGGTATCTGCATGGGGTCCTGAAACTAATCCCCCTCACCCCCCATTATGGGATGACTGTGTAGTTATAGAATCATACAGGGTTAGAGCTGGAAGGAACATTAGCATTTAATCTTACACTCTCATTGAATGGGAAGACTAGAAGATCGAGTCCCAGTAGGGTTCAGTGATTTGCCCAAGGTCACAGAACTACTTAGGGACAGAAGAGAACCCTAAGGAATTGGTAAATCTAGTCCTTGAGGCAGGTATTTCCTGTAGAGCTCAGGAATTCAGGAGGTAGCTGAGAAGAATCTGAAAAGTGGAGAATCTGAGAAAGAGGATTTTTTTTTTTTTGGTTTTAAGACTAGGAGAGATAAGGTGTCATATAATTCAAGTTAATTACAAATGAGGAATGCATCTGATTTGCATGGTATTGCTCTAAAAAATATTTTAGCAAATAGGGAACTCTCCATTAGCCATAGTAAGGGAATGAACAGTGGTTTGGACAGTCCAAAAGTTGCCTAGTTTTGCTGTTGGGGTGAAATGTTTTGTTGTCCCACTCTTAACATTTGATTGTGGGTGTCTGCTATTTTGAAAATTCATGCTTCCAGCCAAATCATGGTTTGAAACAACAGGAGTCCAACTCAGAGGAGGTAAAAGTTTGAGCTTTTTTTTTTTTTTTACCTCTTTTCTACACTCCCACTTAATTCTCTTAGAGGTGATGGGAATGGCCAAGTTCTTTATCCTGGTGCCAAGTTCCTACTGAATTGTCTTTTTTCTCTTTCTCTGTACGCCTTGTCTTCTGGGTTTCTTTTTGCCTTAGGACTTACAGGGCTTGTGGAAGGAAATAATTAAGTGTTTTCTTTGAAAGCCCTTCTAAGATGAGCCAGGGTGCAAGGAGAGTACCATGCTCCAGTTACTGAATTGAAACCATCCCTACAGTGGAGCAGCCTCCTCCAGTTTCTGCTGGGTTTTGAGCTACCTGTTAAATAAGTCAGTGGAGTTGTCAAGGACAAAGCAGCACTCCCTGGCCGCTTTGGGGAAAATCAGATAATTTCTTTTCTGGTAAAAGACTTTAATCTAAAGAATTGATGATGAAACTATTGAAGGAATAGTTTAGATCATCTGTGTCTCCTGATCTGGTCATTGCCTAGGCAACTGATCTCTTCCCATGGCTGTTGGATGGGGTAGAAACTGCAGAGAGGAGATGGAGGCATTGTTGGGGAGCCATGAAAGGGGTAAAGAACTGGGAAGACTGGTTGGGAATCTTGGGGCCAAGGGCAGCAGCTGCAGAGGTTCTTGAGTGTCTACCTAGAGCAACGCAGGAGAGACTCTTGGCTGAGAGGGCAGGCCCCGAGGTCTTCATTTTGGTGGCCCCCTTCCCTTGTTGGCGTCTCCTTCCTGTGGTGTGCTGCTCTGAATACCTGAAGTTGTCTTGGCTACCTTATCCTTGGGTTGGGGCTGGGAGTGGAATTGGAGACCAAGCATCTTATGTCATGCAAGGGGTAGCTGGCTGTCCTGACAGGAGACAGGGAATCTCATGCTACTAGGTCGAGTCTGCTGGCCTGTAACATCAGCCCAGAGGGAATAGCAAGGAGTATCTTTGCCAAGACTCAAATAGCACCAGAGATGTAGGTGCAGGATCCACATGCTGTGCACTCACTCCCCCACTGGCCGTTCTTTGGTGAAGAGCAATTGTTAGGAAGTACGGCAATGGGTCAGGGCAAGCAGGAGACCCTGGAAAACCTCTGCTACAGTGGCCATGCCCAGAGACAGAGGGGGCAACTTTGTCCATGCTCCACCCAAAGATCTGTCTATACAGACAACTCCAAAGACTGCTTTGGTTTGCGGCTGCCTGCCTCTCGCCTCCTACAGTGGCCCTTTGCTCTAGCTCTAGCTAGGGATGTTTTTTTTGTTTTTTTTTTTTCTGAGATAGGGTCTTGCTCTGTTGCCTGGGCTAGAGTGCAGTGGCATCATCATAGTTCACTGCAACCTCAAACTCCTGGGCTCCAGGGATCCTCCTACCTCAGCCTCCCAAGTAGCTGGGACTACAGGCATGAACCACCACATCCAGCTAATTTTATTATTTTTTTTTGAGATGGGACCTCACTATTGGCCAGGCTAGTCTCTAACTCCTAGTCTCAAGCGATCCTCCTACCTTCATCTCCCAAAGTTCTAGGATTACAGATGTGAGTTACCACACCCAGCTTAATTTTTCTGTTTCTTGTAGAGATGGGGTCTAGCTTCAGGCTGGTCTTAAACCCCTGGCCTCAAGTGATCCTCCCGCCTCAGCCTCCCAAAATGCTGGGATTACAGGTGTGAACCACTGTACCCACCTAGGCAAGCAAATCCCTGGATTTGCGGATTTGCTGTGCACCCTCATGGTGTGATGTAAATATGATTGCAGGGTCAGAACCGTCAGTCCCTACCCCAGTAATATGGTTGGGATATTGACACTGGACTGTCTGTGGAAAAGTGAAGTGACCTTCCTACTTTCCACAGCTCGTGACTGTCCTAGCTGGGTGTTAGTCTTAGGTCTTTGCTCTCCAAGTGGGTGCTCTGGGAATTCCTACTAGTAGGGTAGCGAGGCACAGGACTCAGCCTGGATTCTCACAATGCCGTGCTCTTCCAGGAGCCATGAGGGGCCAGCGGAGCCTGCTGCTGGGCCCGGCCCGCCTCTGCCTGCGCCTGCTTCTGCTTCTGGGCTACAGGCGCCGCTGCCCACCTCTGCTCCGGGGCCTGGTACAGCGCTGGCGCTATGGCAAGGTCTGCCTGCGCTCCCTGCTCTACAACTCCTTTGGGGGCAGTGACACTGCTGTTGATGCTGCCTTTGAGCCTGTCTACTGGCTGGTGGACAACGTGATCCGCTGGTTTGGGCTGGTGAGTGATGCTCAGGGAACAGGAAAAGGGGTGTTTGGGGGAGCAGAGGGACATGTCTGATGGACCCACACTAGGTTTTGAAGGCTAGCCCCTACCCCCAGGGAAATTCCTGAGTCTACCTGATATAGCTGTCTCACTGTGTCTACCTGACCTCACTGGTGTCAACAGGTATTCGTGGTGCTGGTGATCGTGCTGACGGGCTCCATTGTGGCCATTGCCTACCTATGTGTGCTGCCCCTCATCCTCCGAACCTACTCGGTGCCACGACTCTGCTGGCATTTCTTCTATAGTCACTGGAATCTGATCCTCATCGTCTTCCATTACTACCAGGCCATCACCACTCCACCTGGGTACCCACCCCAGGTGGGTCCCCACAGGGGAATGGGGGAGGGGGAGAGTTGAAGGCTATGGGAGCTAGTCCCGGGAGTGAGGGAGAGTGCCTTAGTGTCATTTGAGGTATAGAACTGTCACTGTCACATGTCACAGTTGTCATGATGTTCTTCTCCCTCTGCACAGGGCAGGAATGACATTGCCACGGTCTCCATCTGTAAGAAGTGCATTTACCCCAAGCCAGCTAGGACGCACCACTGCAGCATTTGCAATAGGTGGGTCTTGGCTTTTCTATGAACCCCTGCTGTGACCCTTCTGCTGTAGCCCTAGGGCAAAACCTAGACTTGAAGTTTGCTAAGATATGTACGATGGACCCATCATGTCCCAGGCAATGTGCCATCTCCTGACACCTTGTTCTTAGGATGGTCCTGTGAGTTAGGCAATTATTACCACTTGAGGAAGCTGGGTTCAAAAAGATGAGTTACCTTGTCCAGTATCATACAGCCAATAAACCACACAGCTGGGTCTGAAGCCAGGCCTGGCTGTCTTCAAGTCTGTGCCCTTTCCACCTCAGCAGGATGCTGGGCCTTGTAGGAAAGGATTGGCACTGACATCTCAAGAATCTTGGCCACCATAACAGAGCCTGTGTCCCTCCCTCACAGGTGTGTGCTGAAGATGGATCATCACTGCCGTATCCTTTTGCTTTCTTTTCTGCCTGAGGCCTTCTTTAGCTCCAGAGCACAGTGGGCTTATGAGGAGTTAGAAGAGGTGCGGGGCTGACCATCTCCTTGGGGAGCAGGAGGCTCACAAGCACTCTGGCACATACCTTCTTGGAGCAAGGAATCACGTAACAGCTCTTTCTTCTGTAGACTGTTGTACTAACAGCTGTTGGATGGGAAGAGATATTTGGGCTTTTGTGGTGGTCTACTGGGTGTGTCGGATGGAACCATGGGTCCCCTTCTGCTGTCCTGTACAGATGTCTGGCTAACCCCAGCTAGGCTGAAGTATTGGCAAATTCATTTTACTGCAGGATTTCAGTTTCCATGATTTCCTGGTGGGACTTAAGGGCTCTAAAAACCTTAGAACCCTTTCACCTTAACCTCAGGAAACAGTCCCATATTTTCCTGCCTTTGAAAAATAGTTCTTGGTGACTGAAAGAAGCCTGAGGCTTAGGTGATGTCACCATGAATCAAAGATGAACCAGAGAGGCCTGGATATCCCCTGAAATTGTGTTTGATCTTGTCCTTAATCATTCTCCCACCAGCCTGGCTGAACAATTGTGTGGGCCACTATAATCATCGGTACTTCTTCTCTTTCTGCTTTTTCATGACTCTGGGTTGTGTCTACTGCAGCTATGGAAGTTGGGACCTTTTCCGGGAGGCTTATGTTGCCATTGAGGTGAGCTCACTGTTAGAAGCAGGGCGGCTCCATAGTGCAGAACTGTGGGATGTGGAACCTGTCCCTAAGGATGGGGCTGGTAACAACCCCATTCTAGAGGCCTGAGAGTATAACCAGCACTGTTTTCCATCCCCTTAGAAAATGAAACAGCTCGACAAGAACAAACTACAGGCAGTTGCCAACCAGGTGGGCTGTCCCTGCCCCACTGCCTCCTGCTGCTCAGGCCTGGGGGTGTAGAGTTGCTCAGGCGACTGGGACCCACCTGCTAGGTTAGTTGTAGACGCTGGCTGAGAGGCCACAGTAGATGGGATCAGGAGTGTTCAGGGAGGCTGTCTGCAGTGGGTAGACTAAGCGGCCTGAGGGCAAGCTGGAAGTCCCTGGTATGACAATCTTTGGCTATCTGTCCCACCATCACCTTCCCTCTGGGCTGAGCAAGCACTCTGCCTTGGTGACGGCCTGAGCAGCAAGGAGTCTACATTAGTCTGTGTAATGGGGTTCCAGGGGACAGAGATCAGGCTGGGCCAGTCTGATCATCCCTTGCTCCTGGTCCATCCACATCTGGATCACCCTCACCCCTCCTATTCCAGTGCCTTTCAGGACTCTTTAATCTGCTGAGCGCATCTTGGGCTCATATGATTGTATCTCTGCTGTCCTTTCGCAGTCTTCAGTGGAACTCCGGGTTCTCCTCCTCCAGTCAGTACATTCTAGGTGTGGTCTGGTCTCTCTTGGGGACATAGCCACACAGAGGAGTTCCAGCCGGGAATTGGAGTGGCTTCCCCTGGAGCCCCATTGGTGTTGTCAACGTGAAGGCTCAGGGTCAGCTCCTCTTGTGCTTTGCCATCTTGTCCAGACCTGTTCTGCCCAGTGTTTGTCCACATGATGCTGCCGCTGGGCTTGGTCCACCCATCTGGCTGCTGCCCTGACTCCTCTGTGGCTTTTATTCCCATTTTCTCTGCCTGGGTTTGGATCACTTCTGCCTGTAGATGCTGGGGGCTCTGGTGGCAGTTGCTGGAGACCAACAGAGCAAATGAGTCAGGCTTTGCTGTTTTCTTTTTCTAGACTTATCACCAGACTCCACCACCCACCTTTTCCTTTCAAGAAAGGATGACTCACAAGAGTCTTGTCTACCTCTGGTTCCTGTGCAGGTATTTAATTCTCATTTTTGATAGTTTTAAGGGAGGGGCAGCTTCAGAAAAACCTTTAGGTGTCCACATACAGGCAGGAACCCATCCCTAAGTGAACTGCCACTGTTCACCTGGTCTAATTTATGTTGGCAAAGAGTCTGCACTTAATTGTTTTCAGCATTTTGGGGCAAGGGAACATTAAGAATACTAGCACTGCTTGTTACTAAGCACAAGGATAAAAGCATATGTTTGTTATGTGCCAAGGTAAATTAAACTCCTCATTTTATTTCTTCCTCACGGCACCTACCTAAAGGGTAGGTGGCTGTATTTATAGATGAGGAAAACTGAACATTAGAAGGGTGGAGTGACTTCTTCCATGATATACAGCTAGGAATGGTAGAGCTGGAATTTGAATTTCATGCCATCCCATTCCTACCTCCAGTGCTTTTACTACTCCCCACTATTTCCCAAGCACGGGTAGGAGACAGGGTCTTGCTTTCTCCCAGGCTGGAGTACGGTGGCATGATAGTAGCTCACTGCAGCCTCAAACTCTTGGGCTAAAGTGATCCTCCTGCCTCAATCTTCCAAGTAGCTGGGACTACAGGTGTACACCATCATGCCTGGCTAATTTTTTTTTTTTTTTTTTGTGGAGACAGGGTCTCACTATGTTGCCCACTCCTGGCCTTAAGCAATCCTCCCTTGAGGCCCCCCAACACTGCTAGGATTACAGGCATGAGCCAGTGTGCCTGGTCCATTTTTCTCAATAAGAGACAGGTTCTCATTATGTTGCCCTGGCTGGACTGGAACTCCTGGGCTCAAGCGATACCCCTTCCTTAGTCTCCAGAATAGCTGAGATTATACGCATAAGCCACTGTGCCTGGCTGATGCTGTTTATAGATGTAGTGAAGTAGAAGTTCACCTAGGATGCATGCAGGGAAATGAGGAAGACTTGGGCAGAGGGGTTGCTACCCAGTCGTAGGTTAACTCAATTTCAGAATTACTTCCTCCAGCCCTCTCGAAACTACCCACCAATCTTTGCCTCTCTTTCTTAGTTCCGTGGCACTTGCTCTGGGTGCCCTAACTATATGGCATGCTGTTCTCATCAGTCGGGGAGAGACTAGCATCGAAAGGCACATCAACAAGAAGGAGAGACACCGGCTACAGGCCAAGGGCAGAGTGAGTAAGGTTTAGGGCTTGGGGTGGTTGGACAGATGGGTAACTGAACCTGCCGTCCTATTGACAGGCCATGGTCTGGGCTGACTAGGGCAAGCATCATAAAAGGCTAGAACTTGCCTACCTGAGCTTTAGCTTAAGTCAGTTTCACCTCAAAAACTAGGAGGGGATCAAGTAGAAAAGGTCTGTAGAAACACATATGTTTTTCTTGGCTCTAGGTATTTAGGAATCCTTACAACTATGGCTGCTTGGACAACTGGAAGGTATTCTTGGGTGTGGACACAGGAAGGTAAAGTAAGATACAGAGCTCTGTGACAAAGATGATGTTCTGTACTTGTGAACACTTGAAATGTGGCTAGTGTGATCTAGGAGTTTTGAATTTGATTTCATTTTCACTAATTTAAACAGCCACATGTAGCTAGTGGCTACTGTCTTAGCATAGTTCTAGACTCTAGGAGTAGAGATAATTGCCCATTTGAGCCAAACAGGTTTGAGGCCAAAACTGTGTGATTCTAAGTAACAGATGAATCTTCAAGATGACTAAAGTATAATCCTAACTAAGAAGGCTGTTCTCAGGAAGGGCCCCCTAGGTGTAGGACATAGTGGCCACCAGTCACCTCTCACTTATATGGCAGTGTCTAGAGTTTAAGCCAATAGTTTGTGAGATTGAAGTAATCTGTTTGTGACAGAAGTCCTAAGACAATAAATAGAGCTCTCTCAGCCTGAGGCAAAGGAAAACCATTTTCAAATTGCGGTTATTTAGGCAGTAACAATAAAATGACTCTAAGTACCTTGCCCTAATCCCATTCCCCCTTTCTCATTACACTCCTGCCAATCACTGTGCTGGCCATGGTCCCTTAGAAAGCTCGAAACCTCTAAAGGTCTTCAGGGCACCAGAGAGTACATTTACTGGACAAAATAGAAATTAGAACTTTGTTACCTTTGTGATTGACACCAAGGTAGCTTCAGGATACCTTGATATATGCTTGCTGAGGAACGAGGATCAGGAAGGACCAAGAACTTTTGGAATTCAGACATTTCTATGTTCTCTTCTAGGCACTGGCTTACCCGGGTGCTGTTACCTTCTAGCCACCTGCCCCACGGGAACGGAATGAGCTGGGAGCCCCCTCCCTGGGTGGCCGCTCACTCAGCCTCTGTGATGGCAGTGTGAGCTTGACTGTCAGCCACAACTTGAGCATTCATTCTGCTTCCTACGTTGTCTCAAGGGCCAAGGGCAGCTTTTCTTGGAATCGGTGATCAAAAAGGGCCAGTGGGCCTGCCTCAGAGTACCATGCAGGGACAACTCAAGGACCAACCTTTTGGCCAATGCGGAAGACACAACAAATCTGAGGACCGGCATCCTTTTACTCAGGCAAACAGTAGTTCCAGGCCCCGACTAGGGTCAGGCTGCTGCCTTGCCCAGTGCTGACCCTGGCCCCTCCTGGTTATAGCACCTCTTAGACTTCCTGTCTGAGAAAACACCTGACTGGTACAGCTGAGATCCCAGCTTCTCAACAGGGCAGAGTTACCAGACCTGCTGCTGAGGTCACTGCCACTTCTCATATGCTGCTGAAGGGAGCAAAAATAAAGGTATTTGATTTTTAACAACATTCAGCTCCTCACTCTTTGCCTCACTGTAGGGCAGGGAGGGGGAAAGTCAAGGTCATGGCCTAGTGAGTAGATGTTCAGGTCATGCCTCCTATGCTCAGAATTATTCCTAGCTAGTCCCTGTCATTACTATTCTTCTAGCTTAGGCCAGTGACACCTCTGGTTATGTGCTACAGAGGCATATGTAGGTGGGGGAAATATCTGACAGTCAGCCCCATTACCAAAAGAAATCTTTATTCTTCAGCAGGCACACACATCCCTATGACTCCTGGTCCTCGGGGCCACACTCGTCTTCATTCACCCCTCAGCAGCATATCTCCTTCTCTCTGGCATATAAATGGAAGAGCCCCATGACCCTAGATCTTTCTTCAAACATAAGTCAGTCTCACACTCAGTTACTTCACAATCCATTAGAAATCAGGACTCCCGTGTTTCTTGCACAGCCATGCGACAGAGGCCTAGCATTTGTGCTGTCTGTGGGAAAGGCAGTCAGAGACCAGTGATCTCCCTGCCTTGGGCAAGATGGCTCGATAGTTAGTAATTCCAGGTAAGATTGTCTGTTAGAACAGTCGAGGCCAGGACCAAGGGTTCAGCTACCAGGGCTCCCCAGCAGAAACCTGTAGCAAAAAATGTTGGCAACATCAGTGGTGAGGCTTATCTCAGCCCCATTTCTCCCCACGATGTAAAAACTCACCACTCTCCTCTGGCTGACACTGCTTCCTTGCGCACCAGTCTCTTCTTGTCATCCAAGGGTTTGGCTAAGGCCCGGATCACCTGTGGTTTGTACGGCAACAGCTGTGGAGTCAGAGGAGACAATCTTAGTCTTGCTCCTCCAAAGTAACCAGAAGTGCCATTTATCTGACTATACAACTAATATTCTGAAGAAAGCAAAATGAATCCTATTTTTTAGTGATTCCAGGATATGCTAAGTGGCAGGATGGCCACTCTATTATAGGGTAGTCAGGATTTACTGGGTCCATTCTGGGTCTAAGGTGTAGTTCATACAGATCCCATAGCAGGGTGGTTAACCCCACTTGACTAAGGCAGAAACGTACTTACATAGCATTTCTAAGTTCCCAGACCAGGGAGGGATATCTGAGGACTTACCACAGGGGTGGGCAGGCGAGTGAGAGCGTGCATACACTGCAGTGCAGCAATCCTGACAGCCTGGAACATAACCAGAAGGAGGTTAGGGGACACCTGAGGAGAGATGTTGGTGCCAAATGAGTTGCTGGGGCTCAACACACCATGGAAGGGCTAGAGCTGAGGTTCAGAAACTTGGTGACGAGGGTGTCAATGTGAAGACTCATAACTTGGGGTGCTTCCAGTAGAAGAGGCTGAAGGCAGCTGAGGGTGGAGAGCTGTACAATACAGTCAGGGCAGGACAGGGCCTCCAGCAGCAAGGAAAGGAGCTAAGAGGCAATGGGAAAGATAGGCGGTAAGCATACTGTGATCATCCTGGCTCTCCTCCCCTTTCTAGCCCCAACTGGGGAAGAATAGCTTTCTCCCCTGTGGGGCTCTGACTGCAGGACTTACTGTGGGCAGCTCTGGCAAGAGCACAGGCTTGGGCAGCCTGTTAAGTACATGAGACAGACCCTTCAGGTAGTTTGGCTTCACATCTGTAAAAAAATGGAAAGCTTAGGGTAGAAACTGGGCTTAGACATACAGCTTGGAAATTCAACTCCAATCTCTGATGAGGCTGAGATATGAACCTACAAAGAAGTGGGGAAAAAAGAGCCCCTCAAGCTCAGAATAAGGAAGATATGCCCATCAAAGAAAAAGTGAGATAATCTACAAGTTTAGCTTTCTAGGACAGACCACACTTTTGCTCTAAAAAAGCATGCAGGTCCTAAATTATTCTAGGCAATATGGCTAAGCAAAGGAGAGGTCTATATATTTGCAGCCATTCAGACTCTCACCTTGGGGAGCAGCATGGAAGCCCTGCACCAAAGCAGGCACATTATCTGTGAAGAACCGCTGGCGGAACATGATCCGCACTTCAGCGTGGCCAGCACGAGTCAACACATCAGTGCAGTCAGACATGAGCAGCGAGAAGCCATCAGCTGCTGCTGGGCCTAGTTCTGGATCACTCAGGAGGCCCATGAGCTGGAGAAAAAGAGGGCCTTTGAGGTGCATCAGGGAGAAATAGAATCAACAGGGAAGTTCCTGTTTAGGTCCTAGGTTCTTCTGTCTCCAAAAAGGACTTACCCGGGCTGTAAGGCAGGAACTGAGAGGATGGTATCTAAGCACTAAGGCCTTTGTTACCTGCAATTGGAGAAGAGAGAGAGAGCATTCAGGGCATGACGCTCAAACCCCAGAACCCTGAAATACTGATGCTTCTGGCTCAGGGTCAAACAGGGGCAATTCATTTAACCAGACATAACTCTGTAATAAGAATCCATTCTGACTCCTTACCCAGAGAAGCAATGTGAAGGCCTGACTACGACAGGGCCCAGAGCCCAAGCCAGCCTCCACTTTGTCCACAGCCAGCTGTAGGAATTCATCAAGCTGCTGCCCTGAAAAGGAGGGAGGAAATGCTGATGCAAAGGCTACACATTTTTTTTTTTTTTTTAACAACAGAAGAGGTAAACAATTCAAGTGCAGAGCTCCCTGAGGGCTGTTAGAAAGGGACAATATCATATTGTCCACATAGGACACCAGCATGAGAGCCTGGTGTTCTCAAAATGCAGGGGTGCTTCCCTATGAAAAGAGAGGGCTGTCTACTTCCAATAAAAAATTACCCATCTTAGCTCCACAGTAGGGAATAGGATGGTGGAACCAGATACAGCATTCTCCTCATAGGCCCTTCTCTTCTTAGGTACAGTAATGCTTTGCTCAACTCTGGTCTTGAGCAAGGGGTGTTCCAGGACAGTGTTTGAGCAGCTAAAGCCCTATTATGTTATTAGCAAGCTCTTCTTTTTAAAGAGATTGAGGACTGAGTGTGAAGATTTCATCTGTAGTTGATCCAGGAGGCTCTGACCCTGTCTCCTCCCAGTACCTGCAGGGTGCTTGTTGAGGAGTCCTGCAAAGCACTTGGCAGCAGCGGTGGAGGAAAAGGGGCAGCTGTGGCAGCAGCTCAACTCCATAAGTTCCCGCATGAGTTGATTCAGCTGAGGGATTTCCACCTACAGAATAACTGGCTATGAAATGGACCCAGAGAACACTTGAACTCCAAGAGATACCCAGTACCAAGTGGCAGCAGGGGCCAGGATGGATGAGAACTAACTTCTACGGTGGGGGAAATAAAAGATCAGCTGAGCTTGTGGCAAATTTCAGTGCAGAGGTCACCTGGGATCCACCTTCCCCTGTCAGGGTTAAACAAGGGTACCCCCCAAATTGTGTGCTCACTTACATTTCGAGGGAGGGAACAGACAAAGGCCATAAGCAGTGCAACCAGCCGCCTCTGTCCTGAGGGGCCGTCCTATAAAGGAAGAAGAGCCCTATCAAGCCTGCCCAGCCAGCAACAGGCTTGTCTGCTCCTCTACTCATCCATATTAGCCCTAAAAAAATAAGCCTGAAAGACATAGGTTCCAAGATTCTCCCGTCTGATCCATCAGACTGTCACCTGGAATGGCTGGAATCTGCTTGGGAAGCTGTTTTCAGGCAGAAAGGAGACGTTGCCATCCAAGAAGAGGGGCACAATGCGGGTGACACTCTGGGCAGCTAACCTGGGGGCAGAGTACTACGTATTATCAAGGAGCTAGGTTTCTAAAGCAGTCCTCCCTGCCACAGTAGTGCTTTTCAATCTGGGGTTCACAATAGGGTCAAGTCAATGGGACAGGCCCTGACCACTCATACATTTAATAAGTATTAATTTGGCACATATTATGTATTAGGAAACCATTCCCATTCTAGGCCCTGGGTGGTACAGCAGTGAGCTAGACAAATCAAATCCCTATTCTCTTGAAGTGCGCGCGTGTGTGTACTTTTTTGAGACAGAGTCTTACTCTGTTGCCCTGGCTAAAGTACAATGGTACCATCATAGCTCACTACAACCTCCAACTCCTGGGCTCAAGCGGATCCTCCTGCCTCAGCCTCCTGTGTAGCTGGGACTATGGGTGCAAGCTACCATACCTGGCTAATTTTTTCTATTTTTAGTAGAAATAGGATCTTGCTCTTGTTCAGGTTGGGTCAATGTATGTTTTTAAAATGCTTCACAGGTAATTCTTATGCACATCTATAGCTAAGAACCATTGGCCCATGGCCCACCAATCCCCAAAGTCCATGGTACTAAGAGTTCCTTCCTTTTGCTTTGTCAGAACATCTTATAAAAACAATTAACTGCCTCCACATTTAAAGGAGGGTAAAAGGACAGCTGACAAGATAGCTATCTGTTGCATCTTCCAAAGAATCCTATCCTTCTCCCTGAGTTTAAGCCACATCCATGATTATACTCACTCAGGGCTTAGGTGGGTGGTGGCAGTACCAATGACAGACACCATGGCAGCCAAGACCTCATCCTCCAACAGCACTTTTCTCAGAACTGAGGGCTCCTTCTCTGCCAAACCAAAGCAAAACACACACACAATCACAAGGCCATGACTATGGTTCAAAGATCCAAATGGTTAGGTCCTGTCATGGTGATTCTGGGGCTGACTCTAGCCACAACAGCAACAGTTTTTAATCTACCTTCTGGTAGTGCTGCAGTCCTGAAAAATAGCCAGGCACTAGAAAAACAGGAGTGGTCTAACCTGGGGCTACACAGAGCTCCTGAGAACCTTGTGTGCACAATCCTTAGACTAGGAAACAGTGGGGAATAAGGATAGCTAATATGGATGTTCTTTTTTTTTCTTTTTTTTTTTTTTGAGACAGAGTCTCACTCTGTTGCCTGGGCTAGAGTGCGGTGGCATCAGCCTAGCTCACAGCAACCTCAAACTCCTGGGCTCAAGCGATCCTACTGCCTCAGCCTCCCAAGTAGCTGGGACTACAGGCATGTGCCACCATGCCCGGCTATATTTTTTCTATGTATTTTTAGTTGGCCAATTAATTTCTTTCTATTTTTAGTAGAGACGGGGTCTCCCTCTTGCTCAGGGAGAACTCCTAGTTTTGAACTCCCGACCTTGAGCGATCCACCCGCCTCGGCCTCCCAGAGTGCTAGGATTATAGGCATGAGCCACCACGCCTGGCCCGGATGTTCTTAACATAAGAAATAGTAACATTAGTCTTTAAGAAAATTTAAAAATAACATGGATTTGTCTTCATGAGCCCTTATTATTTATAGCTACTGTCGCATACTGAGCACTTGCTGTGTGGCAGGCATTTCACATTCTTTATTTGCAAAGATTTGGCAATCTTTAATTGCCAATTATCCTGTGATGGAGATATTACTATTTATCCCCATCTTATAAGTGAGGAAACTCAGGCTTAGAAAGGCTGGAAATCTTCACCTAAGTTATCAAGTGATAGATAGAGTTGAGGACGAAATCCAACCAGATCTGCTTGACTCCAGGGTCCAATTCCAACTCAACTAATTACATAGCAATCACAGGGGAAAAATGCGTGCATTTTCTCAAACACTGTTAACACTAGTTAACAGTGTTAACTAGTTTGGTTCCTGCCATTGGTCAGGCTGGCACTCTGCTTTGAAGTGAAATCTCACTCAAGGGACAAAGGATTCAAAGTCAGTCTTCGATGGTATGAGGTGCAGTACCACCAAGACCCAGAGGGTGGCAGTGCTGTGCAACGCTAGCGGAAGGCAGAGTGCCCTGAGGCCAAGGCCGAGGAGGAGAGGTGGAAAGTTACCTGGCATGGAAGCCTGCACGGCCAAGGCAAGCAGGCAAGGTATGGCTGTCTGGTGGAAATACCAGCAGCTCTCGGGGTCCTGCTGGCATTTTTCCGCCACCTGTTGGAGGCTTTGACAGACAGCAATAACTTCACTGGACTGTGCAACCATACTCCCTGTTGGTGAAAAAATGTTCTCTGTAAGGTTTTCTTTTCTTTTCTTTTTTTTTTTGAGACAGTCTCACTCTGTTGCCTGGGCTACTACAGTGCCGTGGCGTCAGCATAGCTCACAGCAACCTCAAATTCCTGGGCTCAAGCAATCCTTCTGTCTCAGCCTCCCGAGGAGCTGGGACTATAGGCATGTACCACCATGCCTGGCTAATTTTTTCTATATATTTTAGTTGGCCAATTAATTTCTTTCTATTTTTGGTAGAGATGGGGTCTCGTTCTTGGTCAGGCTGGTCTTGATCTCCTGACCTTGAGCGATCCACCCGCCTCAGCCTCCCAGAGTGCTAGGATTACAGGCGTGAGCCACCATGCCCAGCCACTGTAAGATTTTCTTAAAACCACTTCCAGAGCCGGGCGCGGTGGCTCACGCCTGTAATCCTAGCACTCTGGGAGGCTGAGGCGGGCGGATCGCTCAAGGTCAGGAGTTCGAAACCAGCCTGAGCAAGATTGAGACCCCGTCTCTTCTATAAAAAGAAAGAAAGAAATTAATTGGCCAACTAAAGATATATATAGAAAAAATGAGCCGGGCATGGTGGCGCATGCCTGTAGTCCCAGCTACTTGGGAGGCTGAGGCAGAAGGATCGCGTGAGCCTAGGAGTTTGAGGTTGCTGTGAGCTAAGCTGACGCCACGGCACTCACTCTAGCCCGGGCAACAGAGTGAGACTCTGTCTCAAAAAAAAAAACAAAAAACACTTCCAGATATTTCCAATACAGCAGATGGGAAGAATAATCAAAGATGAATGACTGAAGAGGCCAAGAATGTCTTATTAAAGAGCTGAATCATTTTATTCTCTTAGCAGCTCTTTTTCATCTGTTCAGACTGCATAGCTGACATCTGCTCTGTGCCAGGCTCTACAACAGAAGCATTCAGATACATTCTCTCCTTTATTTTCATAACAACCCTAGAAGTATCATTTCCCCCCTTTATAGAGGAGGACACCGGAGGTGCAATGAAATGATCAAGGGTTTTTCCAGGGTCACAGTAAGTGCAAAGTTAGGAATAGAGCCCAAGTCACACTCCAAGCCTAGTGTTCTTTCTACTATGTGACGGCTGCTGGATCAACCACTGTTGACCTGGATCTACCCACAAGGGCTGGGCAGTCCTAAGCATGGGGCTTAGGTTAGTGAGGACCCATGGTAATTACGCATAGATTCCCAGTATTGGTAGCTGCTCTTTTGCCTTGGGGCAGTGTTTCTCAAACTCAAAAGTACCTATGAGTTACCTGGGGATCCTGTTAAAATGCCAGTTGTGACCAGTGAGGGACTGAGATTCTGTACATCTAACAAGCTCCCAGATGGTGCCCATGCTTTTTGACGGATCATATTTTGAGCACCATGGCCTTAGAGTGGTGCTTCTCAATCCTGACCCCACATGAAAATCACCTGAGCACTCTCACAATTACTGTTGTCCAAGTCCCATCCCACCTCAGAGACTGATTCAGTTGGACCCAGGCATCAGTACCTTTAAAAAAAAGTTTGCCACGTCACTCTTACATACAGCTATAGTTAGAACCATTGCTTTAGAAGTGTCAACTCCAAACTCGATTATAGCTCCCCATTCAGCCCAGCTCCTTGAGTAGTATTCCTGGGAGTTACCTTTGTTCATCTGCCAGAGATGCTGCAGCAGCAGAGGCAGCGTCTCCTTAACAATGCTGGGATGTGTTGATACAGCTGACAAGGCTTTCAGACAGCGCAGATGCCGGGAGCATTTGGTGGGCCCATCCCCTCTAGTCAAATCTGATTCCCCTGCAAGCAACCCAGGAGACAAGCTTCACTGTGTATTGACAAGCATGAAGGCTTCAAAATCTTGCTGGGAAGGGTGAGCCACAGAAGATTAAAGACGCATACCTGTGTGCAGCTCCTCAGCAAGCCTGGGTACTAGGTGGCTGCTGAAGGCCACAGGGTAGAGAGTGGCCAGGGTTCCTGATGCTTCCAGTGCTGCCACCCTACTGGGGGATAAGATAAGCTTTGGCTGAGCCCTCGCCCATCATTCTCCTGATTAGGCCTGACATTAGGCAGATTCAGGAGTGTAGGCTCTTGAGGCCTTCTTGCTAAAGAGCAGGACTCAAGTACCTACACCACTGAGTTGTACAGGGCTTCTTAAAGCCCCCCAAAAAGATGCAGTCCCACATTGTTCCAACTGGTTAGCAGCCAGAGCCTAACACAGAGCCACCTCCCTAAGGAGAGCCAGTGTCAGAAGAACAGAGCCTTGCTTGATCTATTGCTACTAATACAGAGGCAGGGAACAGCTTGCCTGCTCTCTCACTGCTTTAGATTCTCACCAACTCTGGGAATCCTCCTCCAGGAAGCTCAGTCTGTACAGGTGACCTACTGCCAGCTCCAAGTCCCCAGAAGATAGGAGATCTGTAGTTAGAAGGGAACATGAACCTCATCTTTATTCCCCTGCAACCACCAAAAATCCTATTAGATTTTTCCAAAAATCCTATTAGAAATCCCAATCATCAGAGTTGCAGTGAGAATAGGGAATTAAGATTGCTCTTAAGACAGAAAATGCAAGGAAGGGACCAATACCCTCATCTTCTCTTTCTCTTAAGATGTACCTGGCTGGGCACCCAAGACTGTGAGTGTACGGATGCCAACAAGCTGAAGTTGGGTGCTGGGGTCTGTTAGGGCCATGAATACCAGTGAGCACAGCTGGTTCTTGAAGACACTCAGAGGCCTTTGATCTAGGGAGAGACAGAGGCCAGGTTAAAAGGAAGCCCTTACATTCAATATCCGACTCAGCTATGATGCAAGGACAACGTGGGCCAGATTTAAAGAGCTTAATCCATGGGGTGTCCGAGGAAGCATGTTGGGGAAAAAAACATTTCATCCATTAAGTGTTCTCTTGTGCTACAACTTCAGAACAACAGGACCACTGACCTAGATTACTACATAGCACTCTGCCTGCTATGCTTTGTAGGCGATAGTGCTCAACAGCCCCCAGGATACCACAACTGGAAGGTAACCTAACCTTTGTCTTCATAGCTCCATTTCTGCTGCAGCTTCAAGAAACCCAGAATCATTTCAAGGATTGTCCGCCGCTGGTTACTCTGTAATGTTTCAAGGGGTACTGGAGTCAAAGAATATTTTAAAGGATTTCAATCCTGCTATTCTGGAAGTAGGGAGAATTATTCTTTTACGTAAGAGTCAGGGAAAGAGTGAACAAGAGAACCAGCAGCAGCTAATGGGAGCAAAACCCACCATCTCCCATCTGTGCCCAAGTTAAAGCCCAGCTTGCTCTCTCTGAGAAAAGGATCCTGGCACACAAGTCCCATCATCTCCCCCAAAGATTCCACTCCCTTACCTGACTGTGCTTGTGGAACTGTTCCAGCAGTAAAGGCAATACGTTGCTAGTGATGTGGTCAAAGGCCCGGGCAGATGCACCTGCAGCTGCCTGCAACAGTTTGGCACTAGGCCACACCAGTTTCATGTCCGGTTCACACAGATGGTGCCTGCAGTCTAGAGAGGCAGCACATCACAGACCTGGGAAGTAGGCCAGATGTTGCCTGATTCCCCTACTGTCCAGACAGGTTGGAGACTGAGACCTGGGACAGTCTGCTAGCAGTTACCACTCAAATTGTCTTCAATTCAATGTAGGGCTGTAGCCCCTAAACCACTGAACATGTGGGGGCTACACATGAAAGGTCAGTGGCCCTTAAGGAATGTTATCTCTATCATGCTTACTCCCCTTTCTGGCTGCCAAGACCCCGTTACCCTGTAGGATGTTGCTAAGGTAGGAGTCAAGGAGGTCCTCGGCATCAGCGCTCAGCACAGAGCGAGACAAACACGCAGTCAGGGAGTGGAGGGCCGCCAGGCCCTCTGCCTCCACCCGCTCGCTTGCCGTCTGGAACACCTGTCGGGGAGGGATCCCATGGCTACTGAGGTGAGCCTGCACCGGATGAGACCCCACCTATCCACTATCTATTTCCTTGGTGGAGAGGGAGGACTGAGAACTTCTAGGGCAAAGCAATGGAAATTAACACCCCAACTGAACGTCTTCTCAATTGCTATATTCTCACCAAGTCCTTAGTCTCACTCAGGATTGAGATATATAGTTTTTGAGAAACAGAATGTCAACTCCGAGCAGTGGCTGTTGGGATCCCCTATCCCAACTCTCTTTCTTCCCCTTTTTTTTAGCATGGTGCCAGAGGCACCATGACCTACACTTGTTGCCATGGAAGGACAGGAAGTGGGCAATGTGCAAAGATGATGAAGTGCTCTCACCAAGCAGCTGACCCTCACATAGGAATTCTCTCTCGTCACTCAACTAGAATTATGTCCCCTTGTTTGCTACTGAATAATCTTTGGTCCTGGGGACAACAGAGGGAAAAGGACAGGGTGCATTATTTCCCCTCATGCAATGACAAGTGGGAGTTAACAGTAGTGAGTTTATCTAAGTTAACACTCACCTCTCTGCGGATAGAGGACCAAAGACTGGGGAGGAAGTCCTTCAGTTCCTTCTGTCCATACCCAGCACAGCAAGCATTCTGCCAAGGAAACTGCAGGTATCAGCTATCTGCACGCTCACACATCCTAGGATATATAGGCACCTCAGCATAATGGCACCTGAAGGAGCCTGGCTCTCAGCAGAAAACCTAGCAGGAGTTCATAACAATCCTACCCAAGGCACAGAGAAATAGGAGCTTACCCTAATTTTTAAAAAGCATAAACAGGAAGCCCTTTCCTCAGTTACCACTCAGTTACTACAGAACAGGACAATATGTAGCTAGGAGCTTTAGGTCAACGCATGGGTCCAAATGCTGGATATCCCTCCTTTGAGGCCCATGAACTCTCCCCTAGGTGTCCAATAATCTATATCTTTTACTACTGCTAACTTGTCTAAAGGCAGTTGGATCCTGCAAGGAGAAAAATCACTCACCAGAGTCTGCAGAGAATCCAGCTTGGCACTCAGAATCTCAGAATCCACTTTCTCAATCAGCAAGGGCAGCAGGAACTGTGGGGGAGAGGGAAGACCTTAAGCCTGAGATGGGTAATGTGTCAAGGTCATCAAGGTCAACCATGTCCTTACTGCCACGAGTCCCCAGGGGCAGGTGCTACATCAAGGAGCTATACTCAAGTCAGGAGTTGTAACTGTTAGCTAACGTTCCTGCCAAGTTGTGGCCAGAGCACCAGTTACTTGGAAAATAGGCAAGTTGGCAAAGTTATAGGATCTAAAAAGATAGTACCATAGAAAGATTGGATTACTCTTTTAAAGGAAGAGATGGTAAAGTATTCTGCATCAAAGGTCTGAAGATACTTGCCACACAAGACACCTGCAGGATGTCATACCCTAAAATGCACACTGGATTTTTCTTTTTCCCATGCTTTTACTGTTCTTTCTGCAGAGCCTTCTACGGGCAGAGGCTGTATACCGTGACTTTGGCTAGACCCACCTCAGCAAATCGTGATGTGGACACCAGCACAGCTCGAAGACTCAGGATGAGATCTTCTCTCTGGATACCATAGGGATCATTAGGTGGCTGGAAAAAAGAGAAAAAGCCATGTGTTTGCATAACTCTTCAGACTATCCTTGAACACAGGCTTGAACCTGGCAACCCTGCAGAACAGGGTGACATTTATACCCAATCGGGCAGAATAAGAAGATATGAGGCCCCAGCAAGAAGACATGCTTGCTCTTTTGTGTTCTTTGGGAAACAAATGCATTTATTTTTTATCTGATCACATATTTTCAGAAATAAGTATCCTTAACTTTCTGGTGTACTGCTTTCTTCTCTGTATGTATTTTATTACAATGTGTTAGTATACACTGTTTCCCTATTTTATATATATATAAAACATTTTTTCCTGGTATTACATTATTCCTTCATAACATTAGTTTCAGTGGCTGATGCTATTTAATTTTGTGGTTGAACCACAGTTTATTTAAATAATTCCTCTTTGATGGACGTTTCTCTTTTTTCACCCTTATAGAAAGCTGTAATTCTGACAACATAAAAAGCATTGATGATTTCTGTGTCAAAATGGCAGACTGAAAACATGAATCAGATTTTCCTTTTCCTTTTTGGAAACTCCACCAAAAATATAATAATAGAGGGATTTTCTCTTTTTAAAAAAGACATAAAGCTAAAGGTTGAAGAGAACAGGATAAGAGACATGAACAACAAAATTTTAGAAGTTGAAAAGCAAATGGATAAGAAAATGACTTAATAGACCCAAATAACAAAATCCTAGGTAGGCTTAGGCAAAGATGAACGACTACCCATGCATTCAAAAGGCTTTGGAGGCCGGGTACAGTGGCTCACACCTGTAATCCCAGCACTTTGGGAGGCAGAGGCAGGAGGATTACTAGAGGCCAGGAGTTCAAGACTAGCCTGCGCAACAGTGTGAGACCCAGTCTCTACAAAAATTAAAAAATTAGCTAGGCATGGGGCGCACACCAGTAGTCCCAGCTACTCGGGAGGCTGAGGCAGGAGGATTGCTCAAGGCCCGGAGTTTGAGGCTGCAGTGAGCTATGACGGTACCACTGCACTCCAGCCTGGGACAGAGTAAGACCCTGTCTCTTTAAAAAAAAAGGAAGAAAGAATCACTGTTCCCAGCTGTTTATATTTTTTTAGATTTACAAATCTAAAAAATTTTTACTTCATATATTCTCTCAGAAAGATATAAAAGGAGGTACACCACCAAACGGGAGAGTAAACCACAACATGAACAATATGTGAACTCAGGAAATAGGAGATCCGATCCAAGAGAAAAGATAAGGAAGTCCTAGGATGATGGTAAAGGAAGATCCCCTACCTACTCTTCATTAAGAGTAGGAAGTAACCAGTTGAGATTAGACAGCCCACAGCTGAGAATAGTTTTAACATTTTTAATGTTTGAAAAAAATCAAAAGAATATTTTATGACGTGAAAATTATATGAAATTCAAATTTTAGTGTTCATAAATAAAGTTTTATTGGAATATAGCCACTGTACCTATTCTTGTGTCTATGGCTGTTTTTGTGCTATAAAAGCAGAGCTGAGGAATTACATCAGAGACCACATGACCCACAAAGCCTAAAATAGGTACTGTCTGGCCCATTATAGAAAGTTTGCCAACCCCTTCTATACAGTGAGCACATAGGCATAGTGAAAGTTAAAGGAATTGAACCTTATACCGATGAGATCCACTATGATGGCATATGGTCAACTGATTTGTAAGACAATGAAGAATATTTCTAACATAAATAGTTACACTACAGCTATGTATCTGTTTTTCTTTTCTTTTTTTTTTTGAGACAGAGTCTCACTCTGTTGCCTGGGCTAGAGCGCCATGGCGTCAGCCTAGCTCACAGCAACCTCAAACTCCTGGGCTCAAGCAATCCTTCTGCCTCAGCCTCCCGAGTAGCTGGGACTACAGGCATGCGCCACCATACCCAGCTAATTTTTTCTATATATATATATTTAGTTGGCCAATTAATTTGTTTCTATTTTTAATAGAGACGGGGTCTCGCTCTTGCTCAGGCTGATTTTGAACTCCTGACCTTGAGCGATCCATCCGCCTCGGCCTCCCGGAGTGCTAGGATTACAGGCGTGAGCCACCGTGCCCAGCCTGTATCTGTTTTAATTAACATCTTGACAAGAGCTTTCTGCTTCTGATAGACTGCAGTGCAGAACAACATACAAAAATTTGCTTAAAAGCAACTTCCCTAATATTATCTATACGTTTGTTTTGCCTAGAATGTCTCTGGGAAAATATATAAATAGCTGGGAACAGTGATTCTTTCTAAAGGGAAAATGGATGGTGGCAGTAAAGCGGTATGAAAGAGGCTTATTTCTCTATCCATTAAATGTTGAATCATGCACACTGTATTACCTTTCAAGAAAATGGATGAAATACTCCTCCTCTCCCTCAAATTATAGATGTGTATATTTTTTAACCCAGCAATTCCACTTTTAGGAATTTATCCTATCATACCCATAAGCTGCAGCATTGCTTATAACAACAAGATTAGCAAGAACTTTTATCCTATAGAAAACTAAGTGAAATTAATTAGGAAAGGAATATTATGCAGCCATAAAGAATGAAAAAGCCAATTTTATAGTGATATGGAACACTCTCTAAGATAGGCTGTTAAATGAAAAAAGCAAAGTATAGGAAGAATGTGTGTGTATGTGCTACTTTTTGTGGGGGGCAGCATTTGCTTATGTATGGATGAAAAAGCTCTGTAAAGATACAAACATAACTGATACATTTGGTTGACTATGGAGAAAGAAAAGTGGTAGGGAGATTTTTCACCCTTTTGGACTCTGAATCATGTGAATGTATTATCTTCTCAAAAACGAAACAAAACACAAAACAAAGTAAAAACAGAATAACATGGTAGGATCTTTTAAGATCTCAAAGGTATAAGTTGTTCTGAGTTAGAAATAGGAATATTGGTTATGAAAGAGATGAAAAGATTCATTTCAGGAGAGAGGTGGTCCCAAGCAACACGTCAATGGAAATAATCTGGTAAGAAATTCCCTACAGCACAGATGGCTGTGTCATTTTAAAGGCAGTGAGAGTTAATACTCAAATGTTTGGCAAGCTGTAATAGAACTCCTTTCCTTTCTTCCAAACCATTAATGCTTGCAGTACACATACCCACACACACCCACATGGTGATGAGACCCTGAGTATTTGGAAGGAGAAGGGAAATCAAATGCAGAGTGGGAAGAAGGCCCATGAGGGGCAGAGCAAACACCTTCTGTACAGTGTGCTCAACTGTGCCTTTGTTTAGTCATTTTGTTTCTATTGCCTGAGATAACTCCAGAGTCATATCCTACGCATCCCTCACAAACCAACTGAAATCCTATCTTATCTGTGAAGCCAGTTCCTGCTTACTCTAGCTCACACTGAACTCTGTCTTCTCTGTGCAACTATAGCACCACTCACTTTGGTACCTAATCTCATATTGTTACTTAAATGTTTCAACTTTCAAGAGCAGGGACAATGTTTTACAAATTCTGTAGTCCCTCAGCGCCGAGTACATTGTTAAGGAGTTTAAGGAACCCCCCAAATACCTACTTATTTGAATCCTTTCTCCAATGTCAAATGTTTCTCCACTTCCCAGTTTACTAAAATGTAAATTCCCGAGGGCAGGGATTATCTATTTTATTGACCTGTACCCTCAGTGCCTACAATGGGGACTGGCACAGAGCAGATAATGAATATTTGAATGAATATGACAAACAAGCTTGGTAAAAAGGAAATTCAAAAAATAAACAACAATTTTGAATGAATGAATGAGGGTACTACTACTTACAGGGGTAAAATCGATAGGGAAATAACAGGATGTCACTTCAAACAACTCCTCCACGAAGGGACCTGTGGCAACACAGAAAGAATGAGGATTACTTATTAGCTTCACTCACCTGACAAGCCCTAACCAGGAAATTCACAGCTACGAAGACATACCCAGGCTATAGTCCCTGGAGATGAGGTCATGGACGATGCGGAAAGCCACCAGAAGATTACGGGGATCCTTTTCCCCATCCATCACCTGGATGAAGCCAAAGGTGAAGTCAGCTCCTAGGCCCTTTAGCTCTGGGAAGGAGAATAAGATCATTACTGTCCTACAGGATACAGAACTTATTAGGCTTTCTTCTGGCCTGTGTTCTCCCTTTGCTATTATTGCCTCCCCTTTCTCTCAGAGCAGACCCTTTTGTTCTCCTATTCCAAGAGAAGTACTCAGTGAAGAGACGTGCAACTATATACATGCTGTTGTCGAGGTAAGAATTCAAAACATTGGCTCGAACAAACTCTACCCTTCCTTTACTTCACTGGAGAGAGAGTGGGCCCCTAGGTTCACTTTAATCATTCCTCTCTGGGTACTGGCTCTTCTATATAGCCTCCAGGCTAAAATGAGTCCTACTAATGGGAGGAAAAAAGTAGGATGTGCTCACTTTTCAGATTCCCAGGGAGCCTTGCCTCTTACCTTCTTCCCGGGTTTGCATAAAATTGGTGATGATACTGTAGACTGTGTGTCGGTCCACCTGTGGCAGGGACTTGGGAGTAAGGGAGAAAGGAAGTGAATAAAGTACTCAAAGAATACCTCAGCTGACACTACTTCTTGCTGCAATCTCTAAGTGGACAGTGCTCTTTATATCAGCATAAAATCAACTTGAGAAGATCTGTAGAGAAATAATATGGCTATTGACTCAGCAGTACAGCAGTGGTGCCAATGACCCAAAACTGCTTGATGGATGCCTTACTTTCTGTAGATTTAAGAAGACACAGGTCAGACATAATGGCACACACGCCTCCCCACATCCAATAGCAAGGAATAACATATAACCATGGTCACAAGACCTGAAGAGTTCAGACTTAGAAGACAGTAATTTTTGTCATCTAATTCTAGTGATGTCAAGAAGTGAGAGACAGAGGGGATTTCCAACACGACTGTTATCACTCACCTGTACATGTACCTCCTGGAAGATGGCTTTAAGCACAGAAACAGCCAGTCCTGGAGGCAGGGCCACATATAGGCTCTGGGGGAGAAGAGAAGTTATGTGAGCACAGAGGGAATTACAGCACGGCCTCCAAGACACAACCCTGCAACAGACTTAATTAGCTACAGTGGAATCACAACATCCTAGTTCAGGAAGAAGTGCTAACAGTGAGAAACTTTCTCAAGCTGATGACTTCTCTGCAGCTCCTTCCAGTTTAGCGATGAATTCCAGTCCCCCGAAGGATACTTTTACTCTCCAGGGTAAAAAGAGAAGTAGAGCTGGCTGACACTAATTTAGTACTACATTTGGGCATCTGCTCCTCAGCAGCTGAAGCCTAACCGTCAAAGGGCAAGGAGGGAACTAGGCAAGGTCTGCCACAAACATAGTTATATAAGGAAACAAAGGAAAACTTACAAGGGCCCTCAAACCCTGCAGGACAGATGGGATCACAAGATGATGGTCCTTCAGCCGGTTCTCATAGAACAGGATCAGGTGTACCACTGAACAAACGAGATTCAGCCATTAGTTTGCACAGGTGCAAAGAGGGCCCACCAGCTTTGCTTCCTTCCCTAAGTCTTTAAGGGCTGTTCCAGTTTGGGTTCTACTACAAATTTTCTCCTTCACAAAGAGGTATGTACCATGTTCTTCCATTTGAAGGTGCCTTGACTTGATCAGTCAGAAAAATAGGGGAACATATCTTATCTATTCTCACATAGGTCCAGAGTAAAACCCACTCTCAGCCCAGAACTGCCGATCTATAGAACTGGGGTCTGCAAACTTTTTTTCTTTTTAACGTGAGACACAGTCTCACTCCATTGTCCGGGCTACAGTGCAGTGGTGTCACCATAGCTCACTGCAACCTCAAACTCCTGGGCTCAAGTAATCCTCCTGACTCAGCCTCCCAAGTAGCTGGTGCTATAGGTATGTGCCACCAAGCCTGGCTAATTTTCTTTCTTTTTTTTTTGTAGAGATGGGGTCTCACTATGTTGCTCAGGCTGGTCTCGAACTTCTGGCCTTCCTCAAGTGATCCTCTTGCCTTGACCTCCCAGACTGCTAGGATCACAGGCATAAGCCACCATGCCTGGCCTGTAAATTTTTTTGTTGTTGTTATTGTTTTCTTTTTCTTTTTTTTTTTCAGCACTGTAAACTTTTTCTTAAAGGGACAGATGGTAAATATTATAGGCTTATAGAACATGGTCTCTTCTCTACTCAGCTCTGCCACTGGAAAATAAAAGCAGCATATGCAATAGATAAATGGGTATGGCTGTGTTCCAATGTAACTTTTTAATTTATAAAAACAGACTGTAAGCCAGGCACGTGGCACTTGCCTATAGTCCCAGCTACTTGGGAGGTTGAGGCAGGAGGATTGCTTGGAGCCTAGGAGTTCAAGGCCAGCCTGGGCAACACAGCGAGACCATGTCTCATTAAAAAAACAAAAAACAGGCTGTAGTTTGCCTACCCCTGCTATAGAAGATAAATAAGTTGTTGGCTTTCTTTTCTTAGGACTTCAAAGCACTTCGGGATTTCATTACTTTTCCTCTCCATCTATGAAATACTACTCTGTTCATTTTACAGAGTGGGAAAGATACACTGAAAAAACTGTCTATGGCTACATTTGAAATCCATGTGTCTTCTGTTTCAATTCTAATCATCTCTGCCACACATACTAGTGAGGAATGAAGACCCTGAAACAGCAGTTCATAGACAGTTTATGCTCTCCTTCTCTACCTATAAAGTGGGCTTGAATAGACACGGGAGACCTTGCCGGGGCAATCCAAGAAGACATTCCTACTCGTGACACCAGTACCTTCCTTCTCCAGGAGCAAGGAGTGACACTGGAGCAGCACTTGTGACAAAAGCTGGATTCCTCGTGCCCGAGTTCGGGGTTCTGGATTCTCTAGAGAGGACCTGAGGAAAAGTAGGATACAGAGAGCCTGCTATTACCCAGTTCAACCTTTGAAGGAACAAATATTTTAATATTAGTCACACTCACCCCCTGGGCATAGAAGCAGAGCCACGCCCTGTTAAAATGAGTAAAAACAACCCGGAGAAGTGCTCCTGAGGTAATGGCATTACTGATACCAGAAAGGACAGAAGCATAAAGAATCAAATGATCTGGCATCATTAGAAGACATGTGATGCTACAGCCAGTAGAAGTTTCTGTCTCCAGGCACCCCCAGCTCGGCACCTAATGGGTACTGTGTTTATTCTTTCTCCCCAATGGTATGATCGTGACATTCCTCTGAAACAGAGCTTAGGAGGGTTTGAAAGATGATTGGCAGATGCAGCTTCTACCAATACAGGAGAGTAAGTATATTTTTGTAAATTATTGCTAAGGAAAAAATGCTGAGAGTAAGCAACCACCAAGGTCCTAGGGGAAAAAAACACAAAAAAGCCAAACTTTGCAAGTGGACGTTTACAAAGTAAGATGGCCAGAATAAAGGTTTAATTATGTAGAATTACTGATATGGGAGGAGCTGGACTGAAGCAATAAGGAGCTGATTTATCTTTAAAATGCTCTATAGAAATCATATTTAAACATACTAGAAGTACTCTAACCAGGAATAAGCAGGAAGTAAGTTTCTGGAGGAGAGCTGGCCAAGACAATTGCATTAATCCTCAAAAATAAGGATGTATACAGTTAAGAATAATGGTGCAAAAATAAGATCACTTGACAGGCTCCCTAGAAACCTACAGAAAGGTTTCTGTTCAGGAAGTAGAAAACTGTACATTCAGAGCATTTAAAAATGGACCAAGACACACAAATGCTCACAGCAAGCAGTATCATTAAAAATAGCCAAAAATTAGAAACAATTCAGATGTCCACCAACTGATAAATGGTTCAACAAAATGTGGTATATACATACAATGGACTACGATTCAGCAAGAAAAGAAATGCAGGACTGACAAATGACACAACATGGATGAACCTTGAAAACATGTTAAGTGAAATAAGCCAGGAACAAAGGTCACATCTTTCCTGATTCCATTTATATGAAATTTCCAGAATAGGCAAATCCATAGAGACAGAAAGTAAATTAGTGATTACCAGGGGCTGGGAAGAAGAGGGAAGGAGAAATGGCTGCTAATGGGCATGAGTTTCTTTTTGGAGTAATGAAAATGTCCTGAAATTGATTGTGTTGAGAATTCCACAAATCTGTGATTATACTAAAAGCCATGGAATTATACACTTTAAATGGCAAACTTTAAAACATGTGAACTGTATCTCAATAAAGCTGTTACTATTTAAAAAAACAGACCACGCTCACAACCATGCAAGTAGATAAGCTAAATGGTCTAGAGAAATACGTAACAGTAACTTCATCTGTTACCCCCAATCTTCCAGTTTTCTCTGTTTTAGAAGACATGCTGGCTGTAACAATTAACAACCCCTACTAATAAGACTTGTCAATTTAAATGGTCTACCAAGTATGAAATGTGAGGAATGCAGGCATTAGATTGTATGTACATACTTCTGGTGCTTAGAATCCCAAATTATTAAATAACATTGCTTTTTCAGCTTGTTCCCCCAAACCTTTTTCCTTGGTGGGGATCTGCTGCAAGGTTAGCCTCCAGACAACTCCCTAGGCAGGGTTCATAGCTTGTGTGAGTCAGGTCCAGGCTGATTAGAATCCCAGGGGGGTGAGTTGGTCTAAAGCACAAGAGGAACCCTAACTCTAATTAAACAATAGTTGATGGCCTTCATCTACTCATCTCATGTCAAACCTGCAGGCTAAGCCAAGGCTCTGTGTTACCAAACACTACTTAAGAAGCCTTAGCCAGGTGGCATGAAACTCTTTTCAGGAGAAACAACGCAAAGACATAGGCTTAGACTAATATGCTGGGCCAAAGGGGAGATACTGGGCTACAGGAGGAGAAATTTAGGCTCCAGGAAAGCAGCAATGCAGAGAAGCAACCTTTCAGAGTGCACAGGCAGGGCTGGAGAAGAGCATTCCAGAGCAGAGGTTCTTACCCAAGAGCTTCCACCACTTGTAACACAGTATAGCTGCCGGATTTCACATCTAGAGGGAAAAAAAGAAATAAATATGAAAAACCAAAAACCAAAACCCCCATCACAGGGTTCAATAACAGCTCTACCCTAAGCTTTGTACCATGGGGTCCACTACGATTGCCAAGAACCCCTTCTAGATAAGAAGCATTACTGTAATATTTCACATATGCAGCTTTAAGTATAAAGACTGAAAAGGAAGTAAATATCGTTTGTAAATGACATGAATGAATATCTGGAAAATCCAAGGGAAATAAAAAATATTACTAACAAAATAACTTATTAAGGTAGATGGGTACAAAATTAATATTATGAAACTCAGAACCTTCACATAAAAAAATTTATAAAAAGGAAAACCTTCACATATTATATATAATAGCCTCTACAATGACATAAGGAAAAGAGAGCCTATTTAAAATAGCAAAACGGGCTCTTTTCCAGTTATCGAGGAACCACGAGTTCAAAGTCTCTCAGGACACCCTGGAAGAGGCGGTGCAGGAAGTCTTGCACAGGAACCAGCACAAGCCCTGGAAGTTTTTGGAAATGGTGGAGGTGCAGATCAGCTTGAAGAACTGTGACCCTCAGAAGGACAAACACTTCTCTGGCATGGTCAGGCTTAAGTCCACCCCCTGCCCCAAGTTCTCTGTGTGTGTCCTGGGGGACCAGCAGCACTGTGATGGGGCCAAGGCTGTGGATATCCCCAACACGGGCTCTGAGGCACTGAAGAAAGTCAACAAAAACAAGAAGTTGGTCAAGAAGCTGTCCAACAAGTATGATGCCTTTTTCCGCCTCAGAGTCTCTTATCAAGCAGATCCCGCAAAGCCTTGGCCCAGGCCTAAATAAGGCTGGCAAGTTTCCTTCCCTGTTGACACACAAAGAAAACATGGTGGCCAAAGTTGATGAGGTGAAGTCCACAATCAAGTTCCAGATGAAGAAGGTTCTATGTCTGGCCGTCCATTGGCCATGTGAAGACAACAGACAATGAGCTGGTGTACAACATCCACCTGGCTGTTAACTTCTTGGTGTCGTGCTCAAGAAGAATGACAGAATGTCTGGGCTTTATACATCAAGAACACCACAGGCAAGCCCCAGGGCCCATACTAAGGCACATTCTAATACATCCTAACGCTGCCAAAAAAAAAAAAAAAAAAAAAAGGCTGGCACAGTGGCTCAAAGCCTATAATGACACCAATTGGGAGGCCAAGAGTTATAGACCAGCCTGGAGTACATGGCAAGACCCCATCTCTCTCTCTCTTTCACACACACACACACACACACACACAATATTAGCCAGACACAGTGTCACACATCTGTAGTCCTAGCTATTTGGGAAGCTGAGGTAGGAGGATTGCTTGAGACCAGAAGTTCAAGGCTGGAGTGAGCTGTAATAGTACTGCCTGGGTGACAGAGAGAGACCCTGTCTCTAAAATAAATAACAAAAGAAATAAGGGGGAAAAAGGAGAGAAAACACCTAGATACAAACTTTTCCCCAATTTTTTAAAATCATGGTAAAATATGCTGCATATAAACTTAACAAAAAATGTGTAAGGTCTGAATGATGAACCTTAAAGCACTAGTGAGATACCACTTCACACCCGTTAGTACAGCTTTTATCAAAAAGACAAGATATGACAAGTGTTGGCAAGGGTATCGAGAAATGAGAACCCTTGTACACTGCTGGGAGGAATGTAAACTGGCATAGTCAGTATGGAAAACAGCATGAAAGTTCCTTAAAAAATCAAAAATAGAGCTACCAAGGGATCCAGAAATTCCACTTCTGAGTATATATCCAAAGGAAATGAAATCAGTATCTGAAGAGATGTCTGGCTGGGAATGGTGGCTCACACCTGTAATCCTGGCATTCTGGGAGGCAGAGGCAGGAGGATGGCTTGAGGACAAGAGTTGGAGATCAACCTGAGCAAGACCCCATTTTCCCTAAAAATCGAAAAATTATCTGGGCATTGTGGTGGCAGACCCAGCTACTTGGGAGGCTGAGGTAAGAGGATCCCTTGAGCCCAGGAGTTTGAGGTTGCAGTAAGCTATGATGATGCCACTGCACACTCTACCCAGGGCAACAGAGGGAGACTATCTCGTGAGAAAAAAAAAGGGATGTCATATTCCTGAAAGACTCAAGATGACAAATTTCCAAAGTTAATTTATAATTTTAAAATAATCTCCACAAAAACACTAGCAGAATTTTTTTGGTAACTAGATAAGCTTATTCAAAAGTTAAAATGCAAATATAGATACAGATATATATATATATATATATATATAATTAGGCAAATTCTGAAAAAGAAGAGTAATAGAGAAGGAACATAGCCCTTCCAGGTAAATATTAAAAGATTATTATAAAGTCACAATAATTAAAACAGCATGTACTTTTGAATATACTTGAAATTTTCCATAAGAGAAGCAAAAAATAAAATCAACCAGTATAATTTGAGTTCATATTCAGACAAAGAAATCAATGGTATAGAAATAGAAGGTCCAGAAAGAAACACAAAAACCTATGAGGATTTTTTTTTTTGGAGACAGAGTCTCACTGTGTTGTCTGGGCTAGAGTGCCATGGTGTCAGCATAGCTCACAGTAACCTCACACTCCTGGGCTCAAGCGATCCTTCTGCCTCAGCCTCCCGAGTAGCTGGGACTACAGGCATGCGCCACCATGCCCGGCTAATTTTTTTTATACTTTTTTTTTAATTGGCCGATTAATTTGTTTCTATTTTTAGT
>CAUYRT010059309.1:0-14882 GCA_963574885.1 Lepilemur ruficaudatus
GAAAGTCTCAGAAGATAGAAGAAAACAGAAGAAATAGAAAAAAACAAAATGGAAATTTTAAAATTGAAAAAGACAGGTGGTATCTCATTGTGGTTTTGATTGGCATTTCTCTAATGATTAGAGATGATGAACATTTTTTATATGTTTTTTGGCCATTATTCTGTCTTCTTTGGAAAAGTTTTTGTTCATCTCCTTTGCCCATTTATAAATGGGGACCCCAGTGAGGTTGGCCTCTATCAAAAAATCCCAAAACAACAAATGCTGGTGAGGATGTGGAGAGACAGGGACACTCTTACACTGCTGGTGGGACTGCAAATTGATGCAACCTTTGTGGAAAAGAATTTGGAGATTCCTCAAAGAGCTAAAAATAGAATTACCATTTGATCCAGCAATAACATTATTAGGCATCTACCCAAAAGAGCACAAGACATTCTATGATAAAGACATCTACACCCAAATGTTTATGGCAGCACAATTCACTATTGGGAAACAACCCAAGTGCCTGTCAATTCATGAGTGGATTGTTAAAATCTGGTATATGTTCACAATGGAATATTACTCAATTTTAAGAAATGACGGTGAGTGAGTTAGCACCTCTTATATTATCCTGGATTAAGCTTGAATCCATTATTCAAAGTGAGGTGACACAAGACCCGAAGAATGGGCCCCACTTGTACTCACCATCAAACTGGTATTGACTGATTAACACTATGGTGCTCAAATGATGGGAGTGATCACTAGGGAATTGGGGGGTGGGAGGTAAACCCACGTCTGAGCGACGTGGTGGGCACTGTGGAGGGGTGGGACATGCTTGAAAAATAGTTGGGGAGCGGAATGAGGGGTCTCAATAGGGGAAAGGAATTCCTCTAAAACTGATGTATGTGATTAACTGTACATCTCGGTAAATTCACTGAAAATTATTTAATTGTACACTTAAAATGGAGTAAAGGCATGATATGCAAAGTATACTTCAATAAAAAAAAAAAAGAAACATTAGAGAAAGTAAAAAAAAAAAAAAATCCAGTAGTGATCAGTATTGCTTAAGGGAGAAATTGATTGACGTGTAGGGAAGGAAAATAGAGAAAGAGAAGAAAATAGATAGATGATAGATAGATAATCAGTTAGATATGTATCAAGAAGCTCCTGATTAGTGAGGTGATAAACATCCTAATCTTTGTAGCAGCCTGAGAAAATAGATCACATAGCTCTCTATAAAAAAGAAGGAAGCCTAGAAATATAGGAGAAAGGCTTTAAGAGGAAGCTATATAAAGAAGCTGTTTATATAATGTGTTTAAGTAACTTAATTACATACATAAATGGGAAAGGGTGCTAGGATAGTGATTCAATAATCACTCCTTTATTCATTCATGTTTTAAATGCTTAAAAGTACACATATCATCACAATGCAATGTTGGCAACAGGATATATTTCAGTGACAACAAAGGCATATTCTCTGCCCTCATAATTTTAGTTTTGGATCTGTGAAGGGAAGGCAGAGATTTAGCCTTAATAAAGAGTCACAGTGTTTAAGAGAGACATTTCTTAGGTTTTCCTACCTTCTTATGAATTGAAAAGGCATATTATCATGTATTAATCTTATAATGAGCTATAACTGAATTTTGTGTATGCTAAACTTTTCTGTTGATTTTTTAGGTTTTCATATATGAAAATATAAAAAAATTTTATCTTTCTTTGCTTTTTTAACAACATTTTTTTTTCCAATTGCAATCCTAACATTAACAAGACAACATTAAATGAAATTGTTAATAGGGAATATTCTCGTCTTATTCTTGACAATAAGGGAAAAATTTCTCGATTTCACTAGTCATAAAGATTTTGATTTATGATGCTACCAAAGTATCCATATATTCCTATTTCATTAGAAATTTTGATCAGAATGAACCTTAATTTCACTAAATAACTTATCATTAAATATGAAAATAATATAATTGTTTCTAGACTTGATGAATATGGTGAGTTATGTTAATAAACATTCTAATATTGAAATAAACCTATCATTTTGTGATGAATAACATTTTTCATGGTACTTTTTGATTGAAAATGTTAATATAAGGAAAATAATTGAGAATAATAACAATATGATGGATATAGACTTATCACCCATAATTAATAAATACTGGCACATTTTATAATGCTTCCAATTCAAATATGTGTGTGAATATATATATATGTAAGGTCCCTGATTTCACCATTTTTCTACTTCCTTTATTTCTTTTCTCTACAGAATGCACCGTTATAAACATTCTAACCAACCCGTGTGTCTGTCCTTTTATTACTTTTTACCACACAACACACACACATGCACACACACATAACACTTGTGGTGTTGATTTATATGTTTTAATATACATAAAAGTATATCGATTCTCTGTATTTTTATGTGATTTTGATATATTGATACATTGATTTTATGTCTACTTTAGCACTAGCTTCTTAAAGAGTGTATTTTATTTGACTTTGTTGATTTTAAGAATAAATATTTGATCATAATTTTCATCGGTTTGGTGGTTACAGCAGTCTTCATATGGCTTTTTGCTATAACTTACTTCTTTCCCTTGTTTCCCCCTTTCCTGTATGTATATTTGATGGTGGTCTGTGCCACTTCTTGTGTGTCCCACAAGAGCTTCCCTCCATGTTCACAATTTGTAGTTGCAGCCGTAGTTAAGTCACGTGATCCCAGATTGTCATAATGATCCCAGATTCTAGTCTGAACACACTTGCATGCAGCCTGCTCAGATCTTGATCCCCTCAGGAACATGGGATGTGTAAGTACACTTACTGCCAGGATCCTCTTCTTTTCTGGTCCACAGAGATATTTTTTCTTACTTGTTTCAAAGTAAAGCATTGAGTATATATTTTTAATTCAATCATGTCTATGTGTTTTGAGCAAAGTGAAGGTTTGGGCATGCTCCCAATCTACCACCTTGAAATGGAAGTCTTCAACAGAGAAGATTGATTGTATCGTTCCTGGCTACCAGGCGGTCTCCTTGGCTTTCAGGGAAATAACTTAGTCACCATTTTATTTTATGCTGTAACAATTCCTTAGTTAACCACCATTTCACAACAAGCTGACATATTTATAGCTTGCTTTTGGCAAAGCTGATATGATTGAAACCTTCTATTCTTAGTCCCATAAAGTCTATTTCTGTGGTACCAAATGGAGCTAAAGTAGTGTCCTGGGAGCCCTACTAAGCACTGAACTCTACCCTTTGATATTCTCTGCCCTCAGCACCCCTTGTAGTGCTATAGTGGCCAAGACTGTGTCAAATTTCTAGTTTCATTGAAGATGTAGTTCTGCTTTATTGTTTTTTTTTTCCTTTGTTTTGTTTTGTCCCTTCAGTGTATTCAGCTGGTTTCAGGATAAAAGGTAGGTAAAAGATCTCTTTCCTATACCATTTTAAATTGGAATTATTCAGATTACCCTTAAGACGATTTTATGGAAAAAAAAATTCTAAAAAGATATGTCCTGGACTATGCAATTCATGATTTCAAAGTTTTATCTCTTTCACCACATAATTTCACTTAGAATACATGTTTTTTTGTTTGAATGTTTGACTGTTTCTTAGTTTGCAAAGTATATCTCTTGCTAAAATAAGTATCTTAAACTAATGATTTCCTTTGTTTCCCAATTGTGAAAGTAAAGCCTCATTATTTTAGAATGGGGGGGGGGAAGAAACAGAAGAAACAGATGGAAGAAACCAACATGAGCTTGTGATAATTATTTTCTCTAAAATTTCTCAAGATCTTCTGGGAAGTAAAAACTTATAAGCAAAATATTTTTAATGTGTTTTTCTGTCCTTATTAGAATACTTATTTCACAAGTAACATAGCTCACAATGATTTATCTCTTATTAAATCTGTATGATAAGATTTACTATAAGCCTCATTTGGGATTTTTTAAAATTTCTTTAAAAGATTTGAACATTGCATGTGTGTATTAAACTATCACATGTACCCCATAAATGTGCACAACTATTATGTATCCATAATGATTAAAAATAAAAATGTTTAAGAAATTAAATAATGTTTATAATATTGTCACTCTAAAAGTTAGCAAACTAAAAAAAAATGAATATATTGAGCATAATGCAATTTAGAGTCCAAAAAGCCAAATTAATTCAAAAGAGAGAATTATGCATTACACATACTATAGTATGGCTGCAAAACAAATTATTCACAACTTAGTAATGTGATACTCACCAGCCCTCTGGGTAAGGGATTTGGAAAGGACTGAGAGGAGATGGCTTGTCTTTGCATCATGATGTGTGGGGCCTCATTTGATTTGGAAGACTCAAGGGCTGGGGACTGGAATCATCTGAAGTCTTATTCACTCACTTATCTGTAAATTTATATTGCTTGCTAGCTAGAGACCTTCATTCCTTTCCACATGAGCCTCTCCATGTGGTCTCTCTGTGTGGACTAGCATGGGCTTCCTCACAGTATCATGGCTGCATTCTAGGGCAAACTATTGGAGACAGAGAAATAAGCAGAAATCATATATTTTTTTTTATGACGTACCCTCAATAGTCATGCAGCATCACGTATACCACATTCCATTTGTGGAGGCAATCACAAAATCCTACCCTGCCCACGTTCAAGGGTAGAAAAAAACAGATTCCACTTCTTGATGGGGAGTGGCCAGGTTCTGGAAAAGCAAATGGCATCTGAAATATTACTGTGGCCATTTTAGGAAAAAATAATCCTTCAGTGATAGAATACAGAAAGTAAAATGTAACAGGTAATGACCTTCCTTGATTGGAACAATTGTCCAGTTGAACAGAGTAATGTTCCTCTCTCTCAGGGTTTTTACCGGCTGCTGCTGTAGGATTGCTTACAACATGGGTATAAGAGGACAGAGGGGAAAAAAAAAAAAAGGTTTCTACATTTTCTCTGAGCTGTAAGAGTCTCCTTTCTCCTTCTTCAAACTCCAAAAGAAGCCACTCCCTTTCTGGCCATGTTGGAGAACTTGTCCACATGTTTTACCAGTTAACACCAAGAGAAAACTAATCTGTGTAAGTAAAAGGAGGTTTTTATCCGATTGTTTATTTATTTGTTATCACATCATGGGAAAATGGATGGGGGCATTTTCACCAAATTTTGAAGACTAAGTTTTGGGTAGCCTAGTTTGAAATACATGCTGTGTGATGCATTGAACACTTACTTTGGAGGCTTCAGGCAATATCTCAAAAGATAATTATTCTGCAAAGTATCCTATGTTGACAGTCACATGCACAGCTATAAGCAGTTTTCTCCAGTGAGTAGTGTCAAGGATCTACTTATTTCACAAAGGTTAATGATTTTCCTAGTCAATGACACCCACTAGTTCAAACTGACTCAATCGCCATCACTTTAATAAGTAATTGACATGTCCTTCAATTACTTCTATGGATATTAAGCTACTTGAACTAAGGAATGAGTTCTAATGGAAGAAGTCAATACACTTAATTATCTCTTATTTCATATGTATATGTATGTATTTTTTTCTTATTGAATGTTCATTGTGTAAAATTTAGCCATTACAGAAAAGCATTCCATATTTTTACCAAATTAAGATAATATAATAATTTTTTTATTTACCACCAAGGAAAAAATGGCTTTTAATTAAACAATTATATAATACTTTTTAATTTAAAATAATTTTATGCTTTTGGAAAGAGACCTTTACCATTCATGTAGACATATTTTTTTTTTTTAGAAAAAAATCACTTACCACTATTTTGCATGTTGTATTAATTTCTTATTGTTACTGTAATGAATCACCACAAACTTAATGGTTTCAAACAACAATGATTTATTGTCTTATAGTTCTGGAAGTCAGAACTCCAAAATAGGTCAGCAGGGCTGTGCTGCTTCTGGCAGCTCTAGGGATGAATCCGTTTCCTTGTGTTTTTAGCTTCTAGGGGCTTCTGTATTTCTTGGCTTGTAGCCATTCCTCTATCTTCAAAGTCCCCAGCAAGCATTTTCAAATTCCTTTTCCCTTCCTTCTCTCCCTTCTTCTCTCTCTTCCTCACTTCCTCTCTCTCTCTGTCCACACCTCCCCCCCACATCTCTCCCGCACTGTTCCATCTGCTTCCATCACCACATCAACTTCTCCAGCTCTGATCTTCCTGCCTCCGTCTTATAAGGACCTCTGTGATCACACTGGGCTCACACAGATAATCCAGGATAATTTCCCCAACTCAAATCCTTAATTAAATCACATCTACAAAACCTCTTTTTTTTACTACATTTTAATGATAATGTGTTATGTAAATCAATACAGTAAATGCATAAATACATTATGTTGTTTGATCATCACAAAAATCTTATGAGGAAAATGATAATATTACTCCATGTTATGATGAGGGAAGAGAATTTTAGAAAAGTTGGGTAACTTATCCCGGGTAATATAACTTATAGGTGTCAGGCAGTTAGTTTGCTAACCAAGGCTATCTACCTATCACTATTGCCCTAACTAGTGCTGTACTACCTCTGCTTATAACATAAGTTCCCACAGTTTAGAGTATCATGGGGAAAGAGCATTTATTTATACGAGATCCCATGTCAACGCCATCCCCTGGAGTAATGCCCAAGTGGCCTTCACACACATACAATGTGAATGGCGCCTCCTAGAACTGTGGTGTGCATCAAGGTAGAACTGCATAAACTTGGAATTTTCATCAGATATTCTTATGTATTTAAAAGTGGCATTCATTCAATTAGTGCATTTCCAAGTCATTAAGAAATAAACATATTTGTATTAGATCAGAATACAGGACAATAGCAAATAAGATCTTACTATTGTTTGTCCTTCTTTCTGTGCAGTGTTTTTTTTTTCCCTCCCCCCTCCAGTCAGAGCCTCAAGCCTGACCATCCCCCAGACGGTGCACATCGCACTCATTATGTATGTATATACCCATCCCCTCCTCCCCCCTCACGTCTGCCCGACACCTGATAAATGCTGTTCCTATGTGTCCACTTAGGTATTGATCCGCTAATACCAATTGGCTGGTGAGTACATGTGGTGCCTGTCCATCCATTCTGCAAAACCTCTTTTAGCATGCAGGGTACATAGGTTTTGGAGATTAAGATGTGGACATCTTCGAGTGCTATCTTTTCACTTGTTACACATACGCAAAAGGAAAAATGCAAGTAAAATAAATCAATTGTGATTTATGTAAATTTTCATATGCAAAGTCTGCTTTTAAAAATGCTTAGTTAGAAAAATATAAGACATGTATTAAAAAAGTGCAAACATCAAATGTATAGAGTACAATAAAATATTACAAAGTGAAAACCTGAGGCATGACACACATAAAAATGGAATACTGCTTAGACTCAAAAGCTCTGCTCATGTTATGTCTGAGTCTCTCATTCCTCCTTCTATCCCAAAAGTAACCACTCTCCTGACTTAAAACACTGTTTTTCAGTTTTGTCTGTTCTGAACTTTATAGAAATTGAATAACACAAAGCGCTGTGTGTGGGGAGTAGTGCGTGCATATGCATAGCTTCTTTGTTTAACATTATATTTTTGAAATTTATACATTTTATTGTGTGAGCTATAATTAATTCATTTTCATCACTGTACAGTATTCCATTGATAATATATGGCACTTTTTTTACCTGTCCTGTAATTGATGAACATTTTGATTGCTTCTAATTTGAAAATATTCTGAATAATTCTTTTTTGAATAGTCAATCACATGTGTCTTGAGGCAAAAATGTACATGTTTCTGTTGGATGTATATCTAGGAGTGAAAAGGTATAGCCATTGGCTATATGTATTTTCAATCATAGGTGACACTGCCATGGTACTTTCTAAAGTGATTAAAAGAGTTTTTACTCTCACAAGTAGTGTATGAAAGTTCTAGTTACTTGCTATGCATCTTTGCTAATATTTTTATTATTAGTCTATTTCACTTTAGGCATTCTGGTGTATGTGCAATATTATTTCACATTAGACTCGTGTTATATTTTAAATTGTAATTTTCTTGATCCCTAATGAAGATAAACACTTGCATGTTTTCAGAATATTTATTGGACTTTGGATACCTTTTTTGTGAAGGTTCTACTGTAGTATTTTACCCATTTTTTTTTATTCAATTCTCTTTTTTCTTTATTTGTAGTAGGTTTTTATGTATTCTGGACCTTAGTCCTTTGTTAATTATATATGATGCAAATAACTTATCCCATACTGTGGCTTACCTCTGTATACTCTTAATGGTATTTTTGGATTAATAAATTTTTCAAAATTTTTAATGTTTATTAATTTTTTCTTTATGAATTTTTGTTTGAAGTGGGATATCATTCTCTATACTAAATTTATAAATGTAAAGTCATATGATTTTCTCAAAAAATGTTATTATTTTGACTTTTACTTAGGTTTATACTCTCCCTAGAATTGATTTGCTATATAGGTGGGATCAAGTTATTTGTAAGTATATCTAATTGTCCCAGGACTATTTATTTCAGTCCAACATGGCCATTACTCTTCTAACCCACTTTAGAGTGTGTATCAGGATGAGGGGTGAGTCTTTGCTATTGTGACTTGAAACATAGTCTTTGAGAGTTGCGACGATAATGGCAGAAACACTAGGTGTAAACATCTACCTCACTTGCTTGTTGTCAGAATATCTGGATGCCATTCTAAGCTCTGTTGCTATTTCACTCTTGACTGGAATAAATGTAAAACAGGATGAGATTTTCAAGTGCTTTGAATCACAGAAAGAAATGATAAAGCATTGGCATTTACAAAGAAATATGTTTCCATTTAAGAAAATAACTGTTTAGATAAATGTCTAAGAGAACTCTTAAAATACAAAATACAATTAGAAGTGTCTTTTTTCTTTGAAAAATGACCATCAGGTCAACCTGTTGCTTTACCATGTTTAAAATATGGCACTTTACTCCTGACAAATTAATCTAGTCCTCTTCTATTTACCTTCTAATAACATTTGCCACTATTTTTTAAAGATTGTGGGTAAACTGAAAATAGTTTGTTATTTTAACATTTCAGGATACTACAAAATCAGTGTTTAGGAATTATTCTTCCACGGTTATAAACAGAAAGGGCGTGTATTTGACATTTACCAAAACAAAAAGTTTTATAAAAATGTAAGAGTATTTTTATGCCAATAAGCCAATCCTTATTAATTAAGTTATGTAACTGAACCACTGAATACGTAAAAGTTACAACCTTCTAATTCTGAAAACAGAAAATTGTCATTTTGAAGGTCCATTGATTTATCTGACTTTACCATATTATAAATTGTTTATTTAATAATATACTCATTGCCAGCAAAACTTTTTAATAGAAGTTTATAAAGAAAATTATTCAGCTGTGAAATTGGAAGCAAAACTATTGTAGCTCAACTGAATTTTATTTTTCACTATTTTGCCAACAGTAATCTGCACTGCTTTTATAGCGCCTCCAACTAAAAAGGATTATCTAGTCAGAATATATCAGTACATAATAAATGTGCTTCATTTCTTCCAAGTTCTTATAGCTGACAGCCAAAATGAATGTTTGTCTCAGTGCTGGCACCAGGGGTACTTCTGCAGAGACTATTTCATGGTCCATTGAGCCCTAAAGGACATTGTTTTTAAAGGCATATTATCAGAAACAGAGAAGCAAGTTATCGGAGAGGCCATTACAGGTGCTAGTGAAACTTGGGCATGTACCTCTAGCTTAGTGAGTATTTTGAAGACACTATTATTCCAAAGATATCAGCTATAATCTTGCATTTCTCAAAATTCTCATAATTTTACCTATCTAATAAGTAAAATATCCATATGTATGTATTTGGAAGGTTTGGCAAAGTAAATACGCAAGTTGTAATGTCTGAAATTATAAATACAGATAGGAGCACCTTACTTCCCATTATTCAAAACTTTCATCAGATATCCCTGTTTCCTTTAATCCTTGCTTGATCTTCCAACCACTGAAAAGAGTTACATGCTTGGTAACCTTGCATTTCTCCTCTGTGCTGTTGCTGTAATATGTTTAAGACATTTATTGATACCCTTATCTCCAAGCATTGTTTGTTTACATGCACCTTCTCTACAAGATTGAATTACCTGAGGCCAATGTCCAAAGGTGTTCATCTTTACATCCTAATGCCAAACACAATTATTGACAACATTGAAGGAGATATTATTTTAAATATAGAGCAGCTATTGGAATAAATGATACTAGATACATCACACGTGGTAGAAGGTCACACAACCTTTACATTTTATGTTGGGAATTGGCATAATTTCCTAATATGTTTTTGTTTAAACTTTGTTCAAATGCCTTATTGAACATTTTCACATGCACGCACACAAAAACATAAACGGTCTTATATTATTACAAAAAAATGTAGGGCAATTTAACCAGATCCAAACCACTTTCTAGAGAGAGACCATCTTTTAATTTTGTTTGTGAGCGATTTATACATACAATTTGTTGTTATTTTATCTGAAACTCTTTGCTAATACATTTATTTAGTTTGATAATTTATAAAACCATTGAATTTTCTAATTAGAAACACCATGAAGATTATTTAATCTAACTCTCCTATTTATTAGCATCCACTGCATAGCAATTTTATAAGAAACATCTATCATTTGTACACATCTAAATATTTTAAATGCATTATATTCAAGACTAGCTTACATTTTTATATGTTTAAATGTCATTTATTTATTAAATTGATTACACATAAACACATATATCTCTTTTTATAAACGATTTGAGAAAACTAATAAAAATGTATTTTAACTTTTTAAACAAATAAAGAATAAAGACTTGGAAAGTTATAAACTAGAACAGAGTGACATGGCCAAGATGGAAAGATAGCCATGCAATGGATGAATGAAAAATTTGACTAAGATGCCAAATGTGTTTAGTAACATAGCTTCAACTTTTTAAGAAGATATTTTAAAAAGATATAAAAATATCTTTACTAAAGTAAGCTTTCCAAACATTTAAATCTCTTGCAGGCCTTTATTTAGAGGATGTGGAGAGATGCTGCGTGTGTTCCCAAGGACATGACTATGGCATACATGAGAGTGATTCATTAGGGTATTTGTTTTTGGCATCCAACCAGTGAAAGTGGAAGATATAGAACCTGAAAACGATTCGGCTAAAACAGCCCCTATTGGTATGAGAAAAAATTGATATGTAAATAGCAAGCAAATAGATTTCAAAAATGGAATTTTTTTTCTAGGGAATCGATCCATGAGCTCCAGCTTGACACATTGATACATTCTGTTATCATTCAAGGATTATGATCTGGTCAGAATTCCTATGAGAGTGATTTTGAATATTTTGGGGGTTCTAAAAAACTTTGAGAAATTTGATGAAATATGTGAACACTCTTCCAAGAAAGTGACTTATATGTGCATGACATTAAACGTTGCATGACATTTTAGGGGATTCACATCTACCTTAATACCTGTCTATGATAACATGTTAAGATCTCCTTGTCTAGATGAATTTATATCTTCTGACATTCCTTTAGGCTTTAAAAGCACATTGAACATATTAGATAATCCAGGCATAAAATCACTGGTAAAGCCTGAAATGTATTTTGACTTGTTGATTAAAGGAAAATTCCTTTACTTTGGAGCATGACAGTTTGGTAGGATTGAAATCGCCTTGTAATAACAGGTGCCTAAGCAAGATTTTCAATGTAATTAATGCCCAGTTATATTAGTAGACATAATTAATTCCAGCTGCTACAACGAATCAGCCACCAAAACTCAGTGCCTCATGACAGTAAGGGGTTGTTTCTGACTTTAGGAAAAAGCCCAATGTCTAATCTACACAAAAGTCTGCACACAGAGGTTTATAGCTGTATTTATCATAATTGCTAAAACATGGAAGCAACTAAAATGTCCTTCAGTAGATGAATGGAAAAATAAATTGTAAATAAATGGAATAAATTTGTTGATTGTTTAATAAATAAATAAATACATTTATTTACAATTGTAAATAAATGGAAAAATAAATAATGTTCCAGACAATGGAGTATCATTCAGTATCAAAAGAATTGTACTATCCAGCCATGAAAAGACATGGAGGAGAGTTAAATGAATATGACTTGTATGGCTAAGTGAGAGAAGCTTATCTGAAAACACTGCACACTGTTCGACTCCAACTATATAACATTCCTCAATCACATGGTGCAATATTTGTAAGTTGTATGTGTCTACAAATTTATCCACTTCTTTTAGCTTTTTTAATTTGTTGGCACATAACTCTTCATAGAAGTCTCTTATGATTCTTTCTATTTTGGTGGTGTCAGTTGTAATGTCTCCTTTTTCATCTTTGATATTATTTATTTGAATATTCTCTTTTTTCTTAGTGGAGTCAACAGTTTGTTGATTTTGTTTATCTTTTCAAAAAACCAAGTCTTTGTTTTGACTTTTTGTATTTTTTATCTCTAACTTGTTTATTTTTTCTCTGATATTATTTCTTTCCTTCTACTAATTTTGGGTTTAGTTTTTTGTTTGTTTGTTTTTCTAATTCCTTGAGATATAATTTGACCTTGTTTATTTGAGATCTTCTTTTTTGATGTAGGCATTTATTGCTATAAACTTCTATCTTTGAGCTGCTTTTGCTGTATCCCATAGATTTTGGTATATTGTGTTTTCATTTTCATTTAGCTCAAGGAATTTTTTAATTTTATTTTTCATTTCTTTATGGACTCATTTGTTGTTCATAATCATGTTCTTTAATTTCCATGAATTTGTATAGTTTACAATGTTTTTTCTGTAATTGATTTCCACTTTATTGCATTTTGGTCAATAAAGATATTTGGTATGATTTAAACATTTTAAAATTTGTTAGGACTTGTTCTGTGACTAAACATATGGTCTTTCTTAAAAATTTTCCATGACTTGTTGAGAAAAAAGTGTATATTCTGTTTCTGTTAGATGAAATGTTCTGTAAACATGTGTTAAGTCCATTTGATCTAGAATTCAGTTTAGGTCCAAATTTTTGTCTATTTTCTGTTTGTTTGATCTTCCCATCTATTAATATATGCTTTGTGTATTAATATTTGAGTGTCCCAGAGTTGGGTGCATATGTATTTACGATGTTATATTCTCGTGTTGTATTGACCCCCTTATCAGTATATAAAGGCCTTCTTTTTCTAGTTGTACTGTTCTTGACTTAAAATCTATTTTATCTGCGATAATCATAGCTACACTTGCTATATTTTGATTTCCAGGAGGCCTATACTGGCTACAGTGATTTTTCCTGATTACCAAGGGTAAATTCAACTGCTACTCCTCACTGAAGGTAAGGAAAAGTATGTCTGAGATAGCAGAGATTCCGTAGGGCATTTCTTAGTACTACCATGTCCTATGATTAGAATCAACTGAAAGCTACAACCCAATTCAGGCAGGACTATTAAAGTCTCAGACCTTTCAGAAATGGTGATTTGAGTCAGTCAACCAGGCAAAGAATCACAACTAGCTGAGGTGCTTGCTGAAGGCAAAGTGAATATAGATGAGCAGCAGAAGAAGGTAGTTCTTTCACTAGTGGTACAGACTATGACCATGTAACCAGGTGCAGAATTGAGAACTGTAATATTTAATTTTCTTATTTTGTTATGAATATGTTTGTACATGTGCATATATAGACCACATATATTTTCCTCTCATTCTTGTATTATCTAACATAACATATACTGATAACAGATAAATATATAAGTTATGCGATATCAAAGGAAAAGAGTCAAAATCATCCAAGGACTTCACATTCTTTTCTGAGAAAAGGATTAGCACGATTTTGGTTATAGGCAGAATAGTTCTATTACATTAGGTAGAAGTATGGCTTTGTTATTGTCATGATTCAGAGCTTAAATAAAATTTAAAGAAATACTGATCGGTGCCAAAGTGATAAAGGGTAGATTATGATGGTCAGTTTTATGTGTCAATTTGGCTAATCTACAAAACCTAGTTATTCAGTTAAATACTAATCTAGGATTTGCTGTGAAAGTATTTTGTAGATGTGATTAAAATCCATAATCAGTTAACTTTAAGTAAGGTAAATTATCGTAAATAACCTATGTGAGCCTGATTTAATCAGTTGAAATGTCTCAAGAGCAGAACTGAGGCTTCCTGGAAGAAGAAGAAATTCCACCTGAAAATAGCAGCGTTAGCTCATGCCGGAAAACTCCAGCCTGCCCTTCCTGACAACTTGTCCTACAGATTTCAGACTTGCCTAGCCAGTCCTTCAGTCCCATAAACCAGTTCTTTGGAAACACCTTTCAATGTATATCCCTTATTGGTTTTGCTTCTCTGTTGAATCCTAACTGATAACATTGTTTTTTGTGAATGTAGAAAATACACTGAAATCACATCATTTTCATATCACAAGCTGAGGTAAAGCTCTCTGCCAGTCCTCACTCTGTATACTCTTATCAAAAGATACAGCTTGTATCCTGGAGGTACTTTATATATTTTCTTTCAGGAAAGTTAAAGAGGATTACTGAATATAAAGTAGAGAAGTGTAGCAGCAGCACTTTTTAAAAAAGCAAGCCAAGGGGTAAAGGTACATCTGGACCAAATTTCTTTTTAATAGCTATGCGTTTTACAAGAAAATATGAGGAGATTTTTTCCATAAAAAGAAATTAACAAGAGCTAATTGACAAGCTAGACTTCATTAAAAAGGCAAACTTTCACTCTGCAAAAGACACTATGAAGAAAATGAGAAGTAAAGTCATGGACTGAGAGAAAATGCTTGCAAAAGACATATTTGATAAAGAACTATTATCCAAAATATATAAAGAACCCTTAAAACTCAACAATAAGAAAATAAACAATCCAATTTAAAAAATAGGTAAAAGACCTGAACAGATACCTCACCAAAGAAGATATACAGATGGCAA
>CAUYRT010059310.1:0-15448 GCA_963574885.1 Lepilemur ruficaudatus
AAGTCACATGACCAAGCTTGTTGTCAATAGAGCAGGGAAGGGTCTCCTTCCTACAGTCTTCTTCCTGGGTGAGACCCTCTGTAGGCAGGGGGACAAACATTATGAATAACAATAAATTTATCATCTATACATTTTCACCAAAAAAAAAAAAAAAAGAAGCTGTGAGGTGGTGCATTAGTGTTGTTTTAAATCACAAAGCTTGTAGGAAGTTATTACAGCAGTGAAAGGAAACGGATAACCCCGCATTAGAAAGCAGGCGCTGCCGTTCACCAGGGTTCAGTAAAGCACCTGACCAGCAGTACGGGTCAGACGCTGTGGCTGGGAAGACAGCCAAGAGTTGCAGGAGAGAACAGAGGATTATTAGTGCACTCATTTTTCCTCTCCTAACTGGATGCATTGCCTGCGAATTCTAGGTGGCGTTACAACAACTACAAAGCTAAAAATAAAATCAACTCAAACTTCTAGTTTGCTGTGAACGAGTGCCCTGTGTTTTTGATTCATCCATCATACTATTATGCCACCTGTCTCGTCGTGAACCTGAGCTATGAAGTGTAACTTTGATATTCACAATTTGCTGTTGCCATGAAATGTGTTAGAGGCGATGTTACAGAATTATTTTTATTTTTTTTAATGCTGCCGGTTTCTAACTTGCGTTCCAACTCAGATCTCACTATTGAATTGCTCCCTTAGCAGGACTTCTCCTGAGATTTTAAATGATGTGATTTTTTTTTGAATAAATACTTGAACAAATCTTTATGCAATTAGAGTATAATGTTCTTGTCAGATATCTTTATAAGACTTATCTATTTGAAAATTTATTACTTCTTTTTGAAAAAAAATGTGTTATATCGGAAACACATATGGGACTATCACTAGTTTGCTAAATTCTGTGAAAAACACCACTTTGCTTGCTTTTTTGCCTTTAACAATTTCCTCTAAGTCTTCCATATCTCATCACATATCCCTCACTGATTATTTTTCCCCCGCCATGTTTCAGTAAAGTGTACTCATTTAAATGAAATAGTCACCTGTCCTTGTCGTTAAATGATATCCTGTCCTAAGAATTTAAAGACCTCCAAGTAGCATATCAGAAAGGTTAACGGCAAATGAAATGGTGCATTTCAGTGTTACTGTGGACTTCATTAAAATTTAGTATTCATTATTGGTCTTTTCTATGATCACGGTTCCATTGAATCATTTGATTCTGCCCTTGTGGTTTCCTTAATAGGCCAGAAAACTTTGTTTCAAACACCCTTGTCAGCATCATGCTAATGAACCAACACCACCCAAATATCAAAGAAGGGGACTTCTAATAGAGACAGAGTTTATCCGTCAGGGTGAATCTTGCTTCTTTTCAACACTTCATGAATGGATGTAGTCCCCATTTATGTCCAAGAAGCCTGTACTCTAAACATGCTTTCTTTAATAAAAGGACTTAAGTTACTTACATGTTGTAGTGTTTTCATCGTATTCTGTAAATAATACATGCTCATTATAGAAAATTTGAAATGTAAACAATTAAATTTGAAACATAGAAACCATGTATTATCTCTTTACCCAGAGATAACTTCTGTCATCACTGTGTTATATTTGTCTCCAGTCGTTATACACAATTAGGATTGAATTGCATACAGAGATTTTCAGTCTACTTGCTCTTGCTTAACAATATATCATGCATATTTTCTCTTTTTCTTAATGAGCCTTAAAAATTAGAATTTGTAATGACTGTCATATGAAGGTAGCTCAATTTATTGAACAATTTCTCTATTACTCAGTTCATCACTATCAAAGATATGCTATTATAAATAAAAACATTAAAACATACAATTTTTACACGCAAAGTTTTCTCCTATCCTTGATAGAACCCTTGAAGTGAAATTATTAGGCCAAAGTTTATGATCCTTTTGAAAGTTCTTAATACACATGACCAATTGCTTCCCAAACTCTAGGAGACATTACCACATAATTACCTCTCCATCAATTAATATTATCCTTCAATTCTGCCAATTTGATAGGTGAAAATTAGTATTCCATTATCTTAATTTGCATCACTTTGATTTCTAGTAAAACCATATGTTTTCAATCTGATTCATTATCTTTAAAACAATTGATGATAATATCTCTTATGCTCACCTGAAAGATTTATTAGAATGATTAAGTTAATCTTCATTATAGGCCTTCCTAATCCTCCACACCTCTCTGGCACAGCGAACTTTACACTACTGTGTCATCCTTTGCCTAACATCTCTCCCATGAAACTATACTGCTGTATACTTGAAAGCATGGACAATGGCAGCTTTTGCTCATCCAGGGTAGCACTAAGTTTAATGGATTCTCTTCAAGAAAAAAAATTAAATTACAATGTTCACAAATGCCCCTGGCTTGAAAGAATGGCACAGAAAGAACCGTTACATAGAAAGTGTTACATAGAAAGAAGTGTTAGTGACTGTCTGATAAAGAATAAACCAGAATGGAAAGAGTGGTCTGAACTCTTTGCAGTTAAATTTTTGCAAAAACACATCATAAAATGAACACATTTATGATTTTTCAAGATTTGCATGTATAGGGCCAATGCAAATGAGAAGACTCTGCGTGCGCTATCACAGACCTGTTGAAAAGCACAGTGCCTGACACATTTTAGAATCATAGAAAATGGGGGAGAACACAATTGGTTAGCATGTTTAGGGATAGTCCCTCCAAAAAGGTGACAGTTAGGTTGAAAACTGAAGGATGAAAGGTAAAGACAGGGAAAGCTTATACCCATAAGAAGAAATAACACTAGCAAAAGGCACCTCTCAGAAATGAACTTGATAACTCGTAGTAGCTTAATAATAGTTGAAAAAAATAAAAGGATGTGGTAAAACAATAATGAGGCCATGCACGTCCTTATAGGCCAAGTAAGGACCATGCATTTTGTCCAAGACATTAAGTGGTATGCAAGGGAGTGACATGATGTGGTATGCATTTTATAAAGACAACTCTGGCTGTTTCATTAGGAGTGACATAGGTAAGAAAGCGAGCAAGAGCTGCAGCTATTGCAATAGTCCAATTGGAAATGATGACATCTCGGGGATAGGCTGTGGAGGTTTATAGGATGATTTATTTATTTATCACTCACTTCTCAATGTATGCATAACTGTGCACTTCCACTATGTCAGGGGCTGGGATAGAATTAAGGGCATTATAGATGTATTCCCTAATCCCATAAGCTTACGTTTTAGTAGGAAATATATTAAGCAAGTAAAACAATTGCATAAAATAACAAAATGGTATGATCCATTTTATTAAGGCAATAATGGAGTGCACTGATAAGGATTAATTGAGATCCTCTTCTTTTGGAGATTGATTAGGAAGACCCCTCTGAAGAAAAGACACAATTTGCTCTCAGAAGGTTGAGATGGAGGCAGCTATGGGATCAGAATGTTTGTTATAATGAAATGTTATAGTGAATGTTATAATGAAAAGGCAAGTAGACTGGACGAATCCGGAAAATTTCACAGGACAAGGACTTGTGCTATGTCATAACATGCTGGAGAAATGTAAAGGGAAGTGGGCACAGACAAAAATGCTGAACACAAGAGGCATCCTCACTTGATAACAACTTCCTCTTGTGGTAACTAATCCAGTCCCCGAAAACTGGGCCTGGCCGTGTAAAGAATGAAGAAATGTATTCAGGGGAGCAGAGAAACGGTATGGCCCAGCAACTGTTTGATAAAGAGACTAGCGTGGATAAAACAAAGCTGGAGCCTATTCATCAGGACAATGGGAGAAAGACTCTGAACACATTTTCAAGATTTCTGAGATTCCTCCTCCTATCACAGGCCCAGAAGTCCTAATGTTATCTCACAAATTAGTTTTTTTTTAAATAACTTGATATATATGTGTCAACATGTTTCTTTGTAATGCTATGTATTTTATTTCATTCATTTAAAACTACTACTCTGAGAAAGGACACATAGGCTGCCCCAGACTGCCAAAAAGGGTGATAGCATGAAATAATCAAAACCCATTAAGAGTCTCTGCATTGTTTGCAGCAAGGAACTGACATAATCAGATTTAAACATTTAAAAACCAATTTTGCTTTTACGTGGAGTGTAGATTGTAGCTATCAGGGAGGAAGTGGTGAGATCAGTATGGAAACTAGTAAGCTGACTGATTTTAGGATAATGATAGTGAAAATATGAAGAGTTGGACAAAATGGAGATGCCGAAAGTGAAAGAAGTGAGGAAAAGATACGATGCGAGAGGATTCAAGATGTGATGTTTATTAAATAAATGAATACTCTCATCACTTGCTTAGAAAGGGAAGTCTGGGGAGAGGGGAAATTCCACGATTAGTGAAAAATTCCAATTGCACCATCACTCTGAAATACAAAGTCTGAGATGCTATCAGTCATGTAAGTGAAGATATCAAGTAGAGGTTAATTACAAATGTAGGCAACATGGATCACACATGTAAATTTAAGAGCTAAAACTATAAAAAAAAATTGGAAAAAACAAATAAGTACTGCACATATTTCTTAGATAAACACCTGGATCACAAGCGAAGAAGGAAAAAAAAAATAAGACTGTCAAACTTAAAAACTTTTGTACCTCAAAGGCACCACTAAGATCCTGAAACAATGCAGGCACTGTTACAGTATAACTGAAGTGTTTTATTGTGCTTCCCCCTGCTTGAAGCATTTGATGTATAACTACCTCTGTCTGTCTCCATCCCACAGTAAGACAGAGAGGCGTGGTCTCAAACGTTTTTCCTTGAGTGGTACTATGAAAGTTTTGCTGCAACATAATCATTGTCTATTTTTAAGTTTATTTTTTTAAAAAAGTTAATCCACAAGAAAAATATTTGCAAACTATACATGTGATAAGAGATTTTTTAAAACTCTTATAACCCAATAAGAAAGTGACCTTTTAAAATTTAGCAAAATACTTTTAGAAATTCATCAAAGAAGTTATTCAAATTGCCAATAAGCATATGAAAAAATACTCAAAATTATTTTCAAAAAATGTTAATCAAAGCCACACTGAGGTACTACTGCACATGCACAAGAATGGCTACAATGAAAAAGACAGGCAATAACGTGTTGATAGATATGTGAAGAAATTAAAATCCTCATATATAGGTGGTGGGAATGTAAATTGATAAAGCCACTTTGGAAAATAGTTGGGCAGATTCTTAAAATGTTAAACATAGAATTACCATATGATCCAGCATTTCCTCTCCTAGGTGTATATCCAAGAAAAATGAGAACATATGTTCTTCTTTGTTTGCAAATTTTCATAGAAGCCCCATCTATAATGGCCAAAAAATGGGGAGAAATGTCCATCAGCTGGTGAATGAATAAGCAAAACGTGGTGTACACATATAATGGAATATTATTTGAAAACAAAATAATGAAATACAGACACATGCTAAAGCTTGGATTAACCTCAAAAATATTATGCTAAGTGAAAGAAGGCCGTCAAAAAGACCACATATTGTCTGATTCTATTTAAATGAAATGTCCACAAAAAGTAAATCAATTGAAAAAGAAAGTAAATTAGTTGTTGCCTGGGGCTGCATGTGGGAACGGGGAATGACTATATAAGGACATGGATTTTTTTTCCATGGGGGTGATGGAAATGTTCTAAAATTAAACTGCAGTGTTAGTTTCACAACTATGTAAACATAGTAAAAATTATTGAATTGTACATTTTAATCTAGTGAATTTCATGGTATTCAAATTATACTACAGTCAATCTGTTAAAGGAAAAACAAGTTAATTATATGGGTAGGAATCCAGCTCTGGGCTGAATATCTACATGTGAAATTGTCAGCATGTAATGATGTATCAGTCAGGATCCAGTTGGGAAAACAGAAACACTATTTGAAAACCAGAAGAGCTTGGAGAAATGGTTTCCTCCTTGTAGAACTGATGTAAAATGAGGTGGATTCTGAGAATGACCAAAATTATCTCAGGAGTAGGGAAAACTGACCAGCTAGGATAATGTCAGAGGGGTAGAAAACTGCCTCTGCACATCTAGTTTTTCTCTTAGGCAGATCGACAAATAAGCAGGCCAAGGAGCCATCTGACAAAGGAGTCTGAGACCTGTGGTTTGCAGAGTTCCTGGCCTGTATTACAGAGCAGAATACAGAAGAGCAATTTTGCAGCCTGAGACACAAAAGATGAATAACCTGCTTTTATGGTATTTAAAGGGCAAGGTGCTCAAAATACTAAAAATTTCAAGGTCAGGTAGAAACGGCAGGACTGGAAAAGTAAATTCTTTTTTTTTTTTTTTTTTTTTTGGCGACAGAGTCTCGCTCTGTTGCCCAGGCTGGAGTGCTGTAGCGTCATCGTAACTCAGTGCAACCTCAAGTGATCCTCCTGCCTTAGCCTCCTGAGTAGCTGGTACTACAGGTGCACCACCATGCCCAGCTAATTTTTCTATTTTTTGTAGAGACGGGGTCTCGCTGTTTCTCTGGCTAGTCTCAAACTCCTGGTCTCAAGTGATTCTCCTGCCTCAGCCTCCCAAAGTGCTAGGACTAAGACAAATCAGATGAGAGGAACAGAATGATGCAAGGATTTGGCCACATGCAGAATAGTAGTGACACTCCTAAGGGCAATTTCAGCAGGATACTAGGAAATTGTGAAATACTAGCCAGAGTAAAAGACCAAATGGGAGTGAACAACGTGAACTCTCCTTCTCTGTGACAGTTTATGTGTCAATTTGTGCCATGGAGAGCCCAGACATTTGGCTAAACATTGTTTTGGATATGTCTGTGAGTGTGTTTCTGGATGAGAATAACATTTGAATTGGGGGGCCGATTAAAGCAAATTGCCCTTCCCTAAAGTGGGTGGGCCTCATCCAATCACTGAAGGCCTGAATAGGACAAGAGGCAAGGTAAGGGAGAATTTGTTCTCTCTGCCTGACTGTCTTCATCTGGGACATTGGTCTGTTCTGGGCTTCAGACGTGGACTTGGACTGGAACTTACACCATTGGCTCTCTTTTTTCTGAGGCCTTTGGAGTTGAACTTGAACTATACCATCTGCTCTGCTGGGTCTTCAGCTAACCCACTGCAGATCTTGAGATTTCCCAGCCTCCTCTGTAATCATGTGAGACAATTCCTTATAATACATCTATCTATCTATCCATCTATCTATCTCTGTCCTATTGGTTCTGTTTTTCCAGAGAACTCTAGCTAGGACACTCTCTGTTCTTTAAAACTGAGTAGGTTTAGATATCAAGAGATGTTGCTAGACTTCAATTAGGAAAGAGAACTGTTGAAGTCATTAAAAGTATATGTGATGTCAAAGGAGTTTTTATTTAGCATTGACATAATAATAATGGCTGATGTTTACTGATGGTCTTCTATGCCCCAGACCCTGTACGGAGTGTTTCTCCTACATTGGCACATTTGAATCTCATAATAACCCTACGAGTTAGATGCTGTTGCCGTTACTGTACAGCTGGGCAAACTGAGGCAGGGAGAGATTGTCATCTGCCTAAATTTTGAGACTAAAAGAGACCCTGTGGAAATAGAGTGAAAAAGAAAATGGGGTCCAGGGGCAGGTATCAATCAAGGGGAAATTTTTATCTTCATTGACACAATTGCCATTTCTTTGAGAGGGCCTGCATTTTAACTTTTTAAGGTTAATTTCTTCATTATTCCTCATATGATCCTTCTGCTGAAGCCTGGAATATTCCAACTTCTGTAACTAAGTTGACAGAATTCCTGATTTCATCTGTTCTAATTCTACTCACTTTCTAAGGCTTGATCTTAGAAATCTCATCTTCTCCATGAAACCTCATAACAGCAGGCTCGGGGAGCACACTCTCTCCTCTGCAGCTTCTACACACGCAGTACCACAGTGCCAACACTGATCTACTCCTGAGTCTTTTGCTTTCCTTTCATCATCCTTATGGCATTTTGAGTCCTTTTTCCACTGAAGATACTAGAAAATTACTCTTCTAAAAAATAGGCAAACACTATTATTTTGGTTGATTGACTAGAAATAATGACAAATCTAATATTAAAAGAACATAATTTAATTAGATGTTTTTAAGTGACCCACACCTACCAAATTTGTTTTGGAGGTACAGTGACCATATTCTCAAAATAAAATTGGCATGTGTAGGTAACAAATAACCTACAGTTGTAGGGATAATGGGACATATTCAGGGCAACATGTTTTTTATATTTGTATTTATACCTGCATGTACAACTAATGTAGCACAAAAATTTTACTTCCAGAATGTGGACATAAAGATCGTGCAATTATAGTAATCTCTATACCATCAAACTGCAAGTTTCATGTCCAATATGTTATTTAATATGTATTTTTTTGCCTATCAGCTTGTGAAATTTAAGTATTTTATTTATTTCATGCCTCTTTCTAAAACATACTTAAGGTCATTTATTACAAAAAGCTAAAATTTTGTTTAAAATAACAAAGAAAAATGAAGAAAGCCAATAAGCTACCAGAAGTGTCATTTCTTTATTTTGAGGTTCAAGTTTAAAATTTGTTTCTAAATGTTCTTGAATTCTAGGAAACAATAAAAACATGATTTATGTACTAACTATTCTAGGAAAAAGAAAGCATATCATAATTAACTGGCACTAAAATAAGTAGTATTGAGGAATGTAATGTACATGATTCTCAGTAGTTTGACAGCAAATGTATAAAAAACGAAAATGGAATGTGAAACTTCTAAAGAGGGAAGTAACCACTTTTGAGAAAATTTTGAGTCAATGAACCTTTTATAAAACACTTACATTAGGATTTTTCCTTATTATTAAATTTGAAAAAGGAAGAAGATTTAAAATAGATTTTTTTATTTATTGTCATTATTATTATTTGAGACTAGGTCTCCTGTTGCCTGGGCTAGAGAGCAGTGGTTTAATCAGAGCTCACAGCAACCTCAAACTCCTGGGCTAGAGTGATCCTCCTGGCTCAGCCTCCTGAGTAGCTAGGACTACAGACATGTGCTCCTCCACACCTGGCTAATTTTTCTTTTCTTTTTTTTTTTTTTGTAGAAATGAGGGCTTGCTCTGTTGCCAGGCTGGTTTCAAACTCCTGGCCTCAAGTGATCCTTCCACCATAGCCTTCTGTAAGTGCTAGCATTACAGGCATGAGCCATTGTGATTGGCCTATTTTTCCTTATTATTAAATATGGAAAAGAAAAAAAGATAGATTTTTTTTTTTACTTTTTAATTTTCTTAAATATGAAAATTCAGCCCTTTAGAAAGGCATAGTTTTCACTTTCTTTAGACCAACTTTATTTACTCTATGTATCTATATAGGAAATATATATTGATTTTGTGAGTGATCTTATTCTTTCTTCATTACACATGCCCAACTCAGGAAAGGGGGAGATGACAATGATGAAGAGGAAATATAGTTAGCAGGAGTATAATTCACAATACTTCACTCCCCCCAATACTATAATATTATTATGTCTTAATTTAGACTATAATTCTCATAGGTTTCTTCTTTGACACTGATATATCTAGAATATGGTAGGCAATGTTGCAGAGGGCTTCAGGGAAAAAAAAAAAAAAAGACTAAATATTTTTTCTGAAGGTGTCAGCTCCTATCCGGTCCACTCTTCTCGTTCTCTGGGGAAAACAGCCAGCAGTAGTTACTATGTCAAAAGTACAAGCTGTTCTTAGCACTTGCTGTTATTCAGGGCAGGAAATCATAGCAGCATATTAATCACCCAGGTGATTAAAAATCACGATGCTTTCACCCACCAATAGATCATGTGTTCTTGAAATGCAAAAACAGAGTGCTGGCTGGTGATGCAATGAAGCACGTAAAGCCTTGGTTCCAAGACTTCGCAAAGCCTAGGGAAGCATCTCCCTATATTCTTGGTGTGCATGCCATAGTTTATTAACAAACTCCATTTGCAACAACACTTGCCTATTCTATCATTACCACTGCTATCAGAAAACATAGTCTTCACTACACAAGACTACTATAGAGATACCATGAGAATGGTAAATACAATTAATCAAGAATATAATTATTTGAACGCTATTTACCAAAATACAGGATAGGCAGTGTAGCTCAGCAGCTGAGTATGCATTCCCTGTTGTCTGGATGGCTGCCTGAATTGAAATCTCACTGCCATTATCTAGTAAATGGTGCCCCTGACATGGCATTGGATTTCTCTGTGACTTCACTTCTTCATCTTTAAAACAGAAATAAAAATAGAAACGTATCTCCAAAGGGTTTTACGTGGTTTAAATGGGTTAACAAACATAAAAACTTACACTGGTGACTGACAAAGTGTAAGCTTTCAATTGATGGCCATGGCATTCCTACCATGGATAGGAAACATAAACATGGAAAACCAGTCCTGACTTCTGGGAATTTGTATAAATTCAAAGGAAGAAAACATATTTCCTGATATGACTGGTGCCATACCATGCTCTAGGGAGGTAGCAATGCTTTAGTTTACCAAGGTTCTTTCTCAGTCAGTTTGATTAATTTGCTGACACCATAGTCTGGCCTTTTACAGGTGATAGCAAATCTCCTACTTTTCTGTGGTATCATAAAGCTATCTAAGAGTAATAGAATTTCCTTGTGGCCTAAGATTTTTGCACCTAATAGATGACATTTATTGCAGAAGGGTAGGGGACCATATAACACAGAGAGTTGTTAGTGAGATGTATTGGGCTCAGCTTCATTTAATTTACTAAATCATCAAGTGTCTTCCCACTATAGATTACTTTGTTTGCTTTTTTAATTTTCACTTATTAGTGTGAAGAGTATGTCATTAGTGGAAAGAATGATTTATGATGATAATAGGCAGGGTGATTAATATGCATACATAGTATAAAGTACATATTTGAGGTATTTTTACTATCTCAATCAAGCTTAAGGAAACAAACTATAATAGTCATTTAATCAGTCTCACCCATGCCTCTGATTATTGCCAAATGATACATTGCAACAAAAATATACAGCTATTCACTTTAGAGCAGTGGTCCTCAACCTCCCCTCTGGTTTCATGAAAGACAATTTTTGCACGGATTGGGGGCAGGGAAGGGATGGCTTCAAGATGATTCAAGAGCATTACATTTATCGTGCAGTCCAACCTCTCTGCTAATGATAATCTGTATTTGCAGCTGCTCACCAGCATCATCACCTCAACTGCGCCTGTGATCATCAGGCATTAGATTCTCGTAAGGAGCCACAACCTGGATCCCTCGCATACACAATTTACAGTGCAGTATGAGGATCTAATGCCTCCCGTGATCTGACAAGAGGTGGAGCTTATGCAGGATGCAAATGACGGGGAGAGGCTGTAAACACAGATGAAGCTTCAGGTTGGCTTGCTGGTTGTTCACTTCTTGCTGTGCGGCCGATTCCTAACAGGCCACGGACTGGTACTGGTCCGTGGCCCAGGAGTTGGGGACCACAGCTTTAGAGTTTGGGAAAATATTGAGTCAAAATGTTGCTAAATAGTTTGAGAAGTGATTTTTTTCTGTTTTCTGTTTTCTAATCTGGCTCATTTCTTATTATGAGAGATATGACAAATGAAAGAACGCTGCTACTTTGAATTTTTTCAAAGGTTTTTACAAGAGAAAATGCAAATGCCTTTGTGAATTGAAATGTTTAGCTCAGCAATTTAAAATCTTTGTGTTGGGTTATAGGTATAGGTTATAGTGCTAGCTTTGAAAAGGTAGAAGCAAAGTTTTTCTTTTGTTCAGCAGCAATTTTACTTTTTGATGTTAGATTTAAACAAATTTAAAACTGACCCATGAGAGGCTAAGATTAGTTACTAACCAAGATTAGTTACAGGGAAGAATTTAAGATAGTTGAATAGGAGTTATCCTTCTCCTTATTTTAGTATTGTTGAATGCTCCATTTCCCTTTCTTGTCATACTTTATTTTCTTTCAGCCCTCAAATGGGATTTTCTGTGCGGTAGGTGCTGTGGCATGCCACCAAGATGCCCCTGAAGGAGTGAAGGATTGTTTCCCTCATCTGCTGGAAGTTTTGTGGGAAGATGGCACCTACTTTGGTTTGCCTCAGCAAAAGAAAACTGCCTGACCCAGATTATATCTCTTCCAGGGTCAGGCCACATTCAATAATTTGTCACCACAGAAGGATGGAAGCCTGACTCCCTCACCAACACCTGGAAAACTCTTAAGAGCAGTCCATCCTCAGAGCTCCCCATAGGTCAGCTGAGTCTTTCATTGTGACTGCATCTTGCCTTTTCTCTCTGCCCAAGCCTAGTTTCATCCTCTCCCTGCCACCTGAGGGTATTGACCCCAAGGACACACCCCCATGAACATCCTGAGTGCTCATCTCCACTTCAAATCAGCTTCCCAAGAAACCTAGACAATACTCAGCCCGTGTACTGCAGCACACACATAACCCTTTAGAGCTTTACAGCAGTTTATGGACTTCACCCCCCCTCCATTTTTGGCTACTATGAATAGTGATGCAAAGAATATAATTGTAAATGCCTTTTGGTGAACACATGTATCCATTATTTTGGACATCCTTGTATCCCAAGAGACTTGCTAGATCATAAGGAATGCATATTTTCAGCTTTATATAATATATGGCACCTGTTTCCAAAGTGAATAGGCCAATTTACATTTTTACTGGCAATATATGAGAGACTTGGTTGTTTTCATATGCTTGCAAAGAGTTGATATATTCTGCTTTTATTTTTTATTTTTTAGCTTTTCTGATGGATGTGTGGTACTATTGCTTTACAATTTTAATTCATATTATACTAACAGCCATGCAGTTGAACATCTTTTAATACATTAGCTGGCTATGGGATATCTTCTTTTGTGAAATACTTATGGGAATTTTTTTATTTATTATTTTTATATTATGTTGTCTGCACTTTTTTCACTGATTTTTTTTTCTTTAGAAACTGATGTTTACTTTTTAACAACCTTATTTCCACCTTGTGAGCCTGTGGAAGTACAGCTTAAAACCACTCAGCGGTTGCTCCTACCCATTCAGTGGTCTGAGCAGTGGGAGCTGCAGACCAGTCTTCCCTGGCAAGCTGAACACTCCAGTTTTCAGTAGGGGTTTGCTGGATAGGCTCAGAGGGCACCCGCACGCCTTCACTGCCCCGCAGACCCCTGGTTGGGTAGCAGTGAACTCAGGAGCTACAGCATTCACCTGAAATTTCTGCCTGGTCACTGCCCTTTCAGCAGCAGCCTTCTCTTCCTTTTCACTCTCTTTAGGATCTCCGTGGAAGGAGAGATCAGGCACGACCTCCCATGAGTGTTCACAGAAAATGGTGCCACCCATGTGCAAAATTTCCCAGGCTAGCATCTACATCAGACCCACTAAATGAGCTTCCTTGTTGCGTGGAATGGTGATGTCTACGTAATGCAGAGGAGAGTCAGTGTTACACAGAGCAATGGTAAGCAGGTTAACATGAGACACCTCTGTGAGAGGCTAGTGGTCAGCCCTGCTATCTCTAATGACCAGCAGATGTGGCTCCCTCAAGGCTGCTTGGATCTCATTAGCAGAAGTTCTGGGAGTGAAGTGGCAGCAACAGGAGAGGTTCCAGTGGCAGCAGCAAACTTCAGCACACCCTGGAGGATATGACACTGACATCACCCAGGTTTCAGTGGCAACAATGGCACAAGCCGTCGGCAGAGGCTTCTCCCAGGTCCTCTTCAGATTTATGGCATAAATGCCATCACTCTGCCTTTTGCAGATGTATTGTTTCATTTGGAAGTCAAGTTTGTTGCCACTTAGGTGGGTTTCTGCCCCAAGGAACTTGAGGACATCCTCGTCCCTAATTTGCAGGACATTTCAAAGGCTCTGGACATTGTGAAAGTTTCCCTTTCAGTTATGTAGGGAATCCAGAACACCGTATGGACCTTTCTCTGGGTAGCACGGAAAGGGCTAACTGATTTTAAGAGTTAAATATTCTTCATTTAAATCATTTTAGAATATGTGTCTAAAATATCTTTTCCCACTCAGTGATAACTTTTGATGAGCAGAGTTCTTAACTTTAATGTAATCCAATTATAGTTTTCCCATTATGGTTAGTACTTTTTGTGTTCTGCATAAGAAAATTTTGCTATGGGACATGAAGGACATGAAGATATTCTCCCATGATTTTTTTCTAAAATATTTATCATTATTATGAATTCACATGTAACATATAAATCAACACAATGTGCATTTATTTCTTTTTATGTAAAGTTGAGTCAATGTTCGTTTTTCACTAATGTTATAAATTATGTGTCTGTATAAGAGTGGATTTGTTTCTAGGCTCTCAATTCTGTTTTGTTGGTTGTCTACCTTATCCAACAACCACACTGTTCTAATACTATAGATTTATAATCAGCCTTGATATGTTATAATGTAAGCCACCTAGTTTTGTTATTCTTCAACATCTCTTGAAAGTTTTTGAACGTCTGTATTTTCATTTTTTTTGAGATTCAGTTTGTCAATTTCCACACCCAAAAAAGAAACACTGTGAAATTTTGATTTGTATGGATTGAATCCTTAGATCAATTAAGGAAGAAGTGACTTCTTAATATTCAGTCTTTCATTTATTAACAAAGGAATATTTTCCTTTTATTTAGAGTTTTAAAATTTTCTTTCAAATACAGTTGCAGTATTTTTAGATTTAGTCTTTCGTATCTAAAGTTTTTGATGCTATTCCAAATGGTATCACTTTTATAAAATTCAATTCTCAGCTTTTTTGTTTCTTTCTTTTGTCTTTATTGAAGTGTAATTTACATATCATGTCTTTACTCCATTTTAAGTGTACAATTAAATGGTTATTAGTAAATTTACCAAGTTGTACAGCTATTCATGTAGATCAGTTTTAGGAGATTTCCCACCCCCCATTGAGACCCCTAATACCCATCCCCAAATACACTTCAAGCATGCCCCTCCCCTTCACAATGCTCACCACATCCCCCGGATGTGGGTCCACCCCCCAACTCCTGAATCCCTGGTGAACACCACCACCATTTGGGCACCGTAGTGTTAATTAGTCAATACCAATTTGATGGTGAGTACAAGTGGGGCCCATTCTTTGGGTCTTGTGTCACCTCACTTTGAATAATGGGCTTAAGCTTAATCCAGAATAATATAAGCGGTGCTAGCTCACTGTCATTTCTTAAAATTGAGTAATATTCCATTGTAAACATATAACAAATTTTAACAATCCACTCATGAACTGACGGGCACTTGGGTTGTTTCCACGACCTAGCAATAGTGAATTGTGCTGACGTAAACATTCGGATGCACATGTCTTTATAATAGAATGTCTTATGCTCTTTTGGATAGATGCCTAATAATGCTATTGCTGGGTCAAATGGTAATTCTATTTTTAGCTCTTTGAGGAATCTTCAAATACCTTTCCACAAAGGTTGCACCAATTTGCAGTCCCACCAGCAGTGCAAGAGTGTTCCTGTCTCTCCACATCCTCACCAGCATTTGTTGTTTTGGGAATTTTTGATAG
>CAUYRT010059311.1:0-31702 GCA_963574885.1 Lepilemur ruficaudatus
ATTAATTGGCCAACTAAAGATATATATAGAAAAAATGAGCCGGGCATGGTGGCACATGCCTGTAGTCCCAGCTACTTGGGAGGCTGAGGCAGGAGGATCACTTGAGCCCAGGAGTTTGAGGTTGCTGTGAGCTAGGCTGACACCACAGCGCTCATTCTAGCCCGGGCAGCAGAGTGAGACTCTGTCTCAAAAAAAAAAAAAAGAAGTTAGCATCTTGGGGGAAAAAAAAAATGGTGCCATTCCCTACAGTCCTGATCCACTCATCTCACTTTGTCATCTTTACTGTAAAAATGTAGTAGCCTCACTAAACAGAAATGAATATTGGGCATAATGTTTCTCTGTTTGTTAAAGTATTCTAAAGCAAATAAAACAGAAAAACCCACCCACAAGGTTATAAGACATCGTATCATTTACAAAATGCTCAATAATAAATGGTTTTTATAAAATTCAATTGGAAGTGCCATTAGACAAATCAGTTTAAAAGATAGCCTTTAATTGCACATTTTAAATTTAGACCAGATAGTCATTAGGTGAATAGGTTCTAGGCAGATTAGCCTTTAGTAAATTGGTTTACGGCAAATTGATCTGTGACATTGTTCACAGTTGGGTCACAGATACAGAACCTGAAGACTATCCGATGACCTGGGATATTGTGCTGCGGTATCCCAGCCTCGGGCAGCATCCTACTCCAAGCGTCTTAACACCCCCGAATCAGTGATTCTCAGCTCATGTATAATACGCACCTAGGAAGCATTTTAAAATCAAATACCTGGCCCAGAGATTCCTAATCAGTCAGTCAGAGGTGAAGCCTGGGAATATGACTGTTTAGCAAGTATCAGGCGAAGTTGTAGGTGGTCCAGAGACTGTAAGAAACTGCCATTTTGTTCACAGTAAAGGACAAGAGTAAGAGGCCAAGAATGGTTTTTAACCCTGACCTTTTAGAAATGTAATGCCAGACCCCACCCTAGAATCCCTGAGAAGGGGAGATTTGGGGTGTGCATCGGTGTGATCCTGATGCACCCACATCCCAGGCTTGAGAACCGTGAGGCTGTGAGCCCACGCCAGCACCATGCAGCCCCGGAGTCCGGAGCCTCCCCTGTGCTCCCCCCGGGGCACCCTGCGGGGACTGCTGAGGCACACAGAGGAGGAGCCATCCAGAAGCCAGTTGGGAAGACAAGGCTACCACACGTGGAGCCAGCACTACAAGTACAAAGCAGAGCAGAAGTGAAGGGGCCACTGACTGTCGCGGTTGCAAGGGTTCGGGAAGGAAAGGCTGCATGGAGAAATGAGTCTTCAGTTGTGCCTTGAAGGGCAAATGAAGTGTTGATCATCAGGCAGGAACGGGAAAGGCATTTTGGAAGGTGGGTACAACAGAGGCCCTAAAGAGGGAATGAGTGTGGTTACTCGCAACCCAGAGGCCAGACTAGTGAACCAGGGAGATCTAGGGTAGGAGGCGCCTAGTGCAGCCAAGACTGAGAGTCGCAGTTGGACTTGCAGTGTGGACTGGCATGTGGAGCCAATGTGGACCTCAAGCATGACCAGTGGGTGCTTTAGGAAGATGTCTGGCCCATGGTGGGGATGGATTAGAGGGCTGGGACCCCATTATCCACACAGTAAGGGGAGACGAGGCCCCAGGCTGGTGGAGTGGGCAAGGGATTGGAGAACACAGACGTTTGAGAGGGATGGGAAGACACAAGGATGGACAGAGATGCAGAATGACACATGCTGTACAGCCGGTTCCACATCATGCCTCCAGCTCTGGAATGATGTTGTATTAAGATGTCATAAAAGTATAAAAATAGGCATTGCCACATGAACAAAGACTTGAGCTGCCCAGCCATGCTCCAGTTATCCACAATGTTGGCAATAATAGGAAATAGCCCAGCTAATTCATGGATAGCAAATAGTTCCACCTGATTTTAGCCTTTTTGTCAATTTCCTACCAAATCCACCAAGCCAAACATGATTTTAAATGATTCACTTTTGTTCTCTGCCCTTATTTAATTTATAGCTAGGTGTAGTGAAGCAGCCAGAAAGGAGGTGCAGGCAGGAAAAGGGGGTTCCCCCGGGCCACAGCATGCCTTGCCTGGAACAGTAAGAGTGACCATCTCTGCTAATTTGGTCTGGTTGGTGCTTTCTTCCATGCTTCTTTTCATAGAATTCCCGGGATTCACTTGGCTGATTCTCCAGTGATGAAACCAAGTCAGTTTTGCTATGGAAGTAGTGACAAGAAATCTTGTGGTGGATTGAGCACAGGACGTTATTGCTTAACAAGACGGGAGAACTCAACGTGATCTCTGCCCCTCCCTAGACAGAGAATTCCACTCTGCTCGTCAGGTTCTCCTTTCTCCTGACCAAGCCAATGAGCACGTACCTACCTTATACAGAGAACCAGAACCTGCAAATGAAGGGCCATGGGTGAAGGGTCCCTGACGGAAACCCTTAGCACTTGCAGACACACTGTATCCACTAGGTTTGCACTACAGCTTCCAAGAGCCGCAGGAGGGGACCCTTCAGTAACACAAACAGGATGAAGGTGTTGTTTCTGCATCTCGGCACTTTGGAATTAGCTAGCACTGCCTGTTAAGTTCCTGGATGTGATTACCTTCCGTCATGTCTGTGGGGGATCACAGTGGATGGGATAAGCATGCGGGACCCTTGTGGTTGTGACTGGGGTGCATTTTGATGTTAGAGGCACAGTCTTATCAGGGCCCCTGAAATTATTAGATTTCTCGTATCTTAGCTGTAAGATCAGCAATTCAGTGTCCATACACCCACAGCTGCATGATCGTAAAACTATAGACCATTGTATGCTCACGCCTCCTTCTCAAGAGTAGCCGTTTCTGGGGAAGGCGTGAGTTCATCCCACAGCAGATCATCGCAGCTTCAGCTCATCCCATAAACATGGTTTGCGCCTCTTGCCATGTGAGCCGGGCACTGAACGAGATGCTAAGGATACAGTGGTAAGTTACACATGGTCACTGTTGTCCAGGAGAGGAGACAGTTATGGAAACAGGAAGTGTCCTCAGGGTCTCTGTTTCATCACCTGTAAACGTGAGATAATAATGGCGCCTCTCTCAGGCTTGTTGAAGGATTAAATTTGTTGTAATATGAAAAGCACATGGAACAATATATGACACGTAGTAAGCACAATGTTTAAGTCTTGACTGTTCTGACGACTCATCGTCATCACTGCTGTCACTGTCAACACCGACAAGACGCATGTCCGCAGTACACAGTGAGAAGAGTGATAGAGTGATCAAGGAAGCGTTTTAGGGAAGGTCGTTTGTGAGCTGGATGTTGAAGGGCCGGGAGGAATTGACCAAGAAGACAAAGCAGAGAAGAATATTCCAGCTGAGGGAAAGTCACGTGCAAAGGCCAGGGGGCGCAGAAACACCAGGCAGTTTTGATAACTCAGCAGTCCGGGAATGAGGGCAGATGCGTGTGGGTGGTGGTGAGAGAAGATGGCTGGATCTGAAGGCCAGGAGGGGAAGCCTGGAGTACCCCCCTCCGGGTCCTCAGCAGTCGTCTGCAGAGGGGAGGAGGCTGGGGAAGACCTCAGCAGCTCTCATGGGGCATGGCCAAGGCCACCTGGTAGACCTACTTGAGGGTGGAGGCCCTGAATCTGTGGGCCACCAAATCAGTACAATCCACAGGAGAAAAGTGATCTGTGCCTTAGGAGAAACTCTGCTCAGGGGCTTTTCATAGAAAAGGTCACTTCCACCGGGGAAGCTAGAGCAGACCTCAGAGCGTGGACATGAAGAGATGAACCACACAGCAGACAGTTCAGGAAGGTTCAGTCCATTGAGGGGTTTTCAACTGAGGAGTGTCAGGATCAGATTCATACTCTAGGAGAGTCATTTTGGCAGGGCTGTAGAGGTAGACTGCAAGAAGGCCACTCTCAAGGCAGACAGATCGTTGGAGAAAAATCGAAGTCCTCAGAGATCAAGAGTCAGAACCACGTGGTGCTCCTCACATGGGGCTGAGACTGCCCAGTCCTGTCCTGCTGCCCCTTCCAGACGGTGCTGCTCCCAGCAAACGCACAGCCCTTGGGGCTCAACCAGGCCCCCTCCAGTGCTAGATGGTTTCCAGGAATGTGGAGTACAGCTGACTGCAAAGTCTTTCCAAAAATGCCCTGGGAGTCTGACCCTGACCCCACCTAAATGTAGAGTGTCTCTGGGGAGCTTCAACAGCACTGTCATGGAAGCAAGAGTCAGTTCTGTGTGGGTCCCAGCAGCCCAGAATGCCCAGGGGGAGTCTCCTTAGCATTTGAACTGCCTGTGTGGCTGGCGCGCGAGTGGGCCCATTAGCCCAGCACCCAGGCTTGCACCTGAGCCAGGCTGTGCAACAACCAATCCTCACCAAGCATCCTCCGAGATGGGATGATTGTCACCCGGTGACCAATGAGGGAATAAAGTTTGGCAACGTCAAAGGCACTTTCCAAGCGACGTGCAATTAGTGGACTTGAACCTAGAGCTGGCTTCTTACCCCATTTATGTTGGGAGGTGCCTGCGGAAAGGATCTGTTCACATTGCAGTGGCAAAACCATCGGCATCTTGGCCTGTCCTAGTGCATTTTGTGTTGCTATAACAGAATTCCTGAGGCTGGGTAATTTATAAAGAAGAGGTTGATTTGGCTCACGGTTCTGCGGGCTGTACAAGAAGCATGGCACCGGCACCTGCTAGGCTTCTGGTGAGGGCCACAGGCTGCTTCCACTTGAAGCAGAAGGAGAGCTGAAGTGTGCAGAGATCACATGTGAGAGAGGAAGCAAGAGAGGGAAACCGAGGAAGCCAGACTCTTTAATAAACTGCTCTCTCGGGAGCTAATCCACTTCTGCGAGAGTAAAAACTCACTCACCCCCCCCATTAATCTATTCATGGGGGATCCTCCCCCATGACCCAGAAGTCTCCCACTAGGCCCCAGCTCTTAAAAGCTCCACCTCCCAACATCCTTACATTGGCAGTTAATTTCAGCATGGGTTTGGGCAGGGACAAACCACATCCAAACCATAGCACCGCGTATCCGGGAAGAGGTTTCTTTGGTGATCTGGGGGTTTCTGTGAGCAGAGGCATTCATACATGCGCCCTTCCCGCTGCCACACCCCCTGGGCTGCTTGTGGGTCAGACACCACTGATGCCTGGGTTCCTGAGGGCCCCTTGAGCGGAAACGAGAGCTGGTGGGTGCTTGCTGAGTAGCACTTGCCACACTGGTGTCCTCAGCTGATGCATTTGTCTGAGGGGCCCACCTCAATGGCCACAGTCCCCAGGTAGGCACGTGGGGTGTTCTGGGTTTCTCCTGATGCCCCCAGACTCACATGTGCCTCTCACCCTCCTTCTGCTGCAGATCCTGGCGCCCCTGTGAAATTGCCTTGTCTGCCAGTGAAACTGTCGCCTCCGCTACCTCCAAAGAAAGTCATGATCTGTATGCCTGTGGGGGGGCCAGACCTCTCGCTGGTATCCTACGCGGCCCAGAAGAGCGGCCAGCAGAGCGCGGCCCAGCACCACCACACCGTCCTTCCGTCGCAGATCCAGCACCAGCTGCAGTACGGCAGCCACGGCCAGCACCTCCCCTCTGGCACCGGCTCTCTCCCCATGCACCCCTCGGGCTGCAGGATGATAGACGAGCTGAACAAGACACTGGCCATGACCATGCAGAGGCTGGAAAGGTACCGGTGGGGTCGGGAGGGCAGGTGGGAGAGGGGTTGGCAGGGGAGAGGGCGTTGGGGGTTTAGACCACGACTGAAGAATGTGAGCAAGGGCCTGTCCCCAGTAGGGGGGAAAAAAATGTTTGAAAGTGAAATCAGACCGAAAACTGAATGTCAGAGAAAGCATGGGAGAAAATGAGTAATGGTGCCAATTGACACACTGTAGAATAATCACGTGTCAAAAAGAAAAAATAGCATGCATACATACATATACAAGGCTGTCCAGAAAGTATCCAGCCATATAAACATTCTCGTCTTATTAACAATGGCTGGATACTTTCCGGACAGCTCTCATATATAAACAGTAAGTCCTCGCTTAAAGTAGCTGGTTTGTGGAAACTGCAACTTTCACAAAACGACGTATAATGAAACCTATGGGCTAATTGATATATACAAGAGTGAAGTTCCGACAACATATTTCTCATCATAAAAGCATCACCGAACGTATGAATAAAGACCAAAACACTTCTAATGTTAAAAATTACAATCAATGTGACCTACATATACATTTAAGAAAGATTAATAAAAACAAGGAAGATACTTATTTACCCAGTTATTACAGCTCAGGGTCGTGGGTGGCCACAGCCTGTCCCGGCAGCTCAGGACCAAGGCGGGAATCAGCCCTGGACAGGACACCGTCCCATCTCCCCATCTCAGATGGGGACCACACAGACATGCCAGTTAACCTGACACACACAAGTTTGGGCTGTGGAGGGAGCTGGAATACCTGAGAAAACCCACGCAAACAAGGGGAGGACACGCAAACCCCACACAGACAGTGGCCCCTGCCGGGAATCAGGTTTTCTTCTCATCAAGTTATAACAAAAGGATGTTGAACAAAATGGCCTTATTCGAGGACCTGTCGCATACACATATGTGTGTGTACACACACACACTAGCACGTACTATGTTTCTGTAAACATTAACATTTTGTGCAAGGGTGTATACATGATCATTAGGAGAGTTCAGCCCTGGGGCAGAGAAATGGAGAGAAATACTTTTATATTTTATTTCATATCTTTCTGCACTGCTTACTTTTTAATTTTGTGTATATTACCTTTATGATATTCAAAAGACAATTTAAATGTAAAATAAGAAAAGACGGGGGCTGTCAGGCTGGTGGAGGGAAACAGAGGGGCTGGGAAAGGTGCAGAGGTTCTTCCTGCTCTTGCTGGTGGGGGGAGCGGAGCACTGGAGCCTGGGTGTCTGGGCGTGAGCCTCTGAGCTTTGGCGACCGCTGCTGCAGCCGCCTCTTTCGCCACAGTCTGCCTCCAACAGCTCTTCCGGGAGACTTGCAGAGAGGACCCCTATGGGCCAGGCCTGCACAGGGACCCTGAGTCCCCACTGCCTAGGGAGACCTCTCAGCTCTCAAACTGGTTCTTGTTCCTGTGCACGTGCGTATTCAGACACCACCAATCTGCGAAGGGACTGGGGTTCCCCACTACGGCTCCAAGTCACGTGGCTTCACTGAATTCTCCGGCGTTACAAGGAGAAAGTGTTTGTTTTGATCTGGTTTGAAGGGTGTGTCTTACTGGGCCCCAGAGCAGTGACTGCTGGTCACTGGGTCCTACAGATGGAAAAATTGAAGTCTGGAGGGCCCAGCAGATCTCTAGAGAGCCAAAGGCAAGGCAGACACAGGCAGGAGCTCCAGGTTGTGGTTTCTTGACCCTCGGTGTCTTTCTCTGCTCCTGCCTCTCGGCTAAGAATTCTGTGTTTGGGAAATTAGCGGCTCACAGAGAAGTTGTTGTCACTGGGAATTCTGACTTGATTACTTTGTGTTAACCCCTACCCCTGCTGCCAAAAAAGAAAAAAATTAATTTGGCCCCTTGCCATCATTTTCAACTACTCTTTTTATTAATTAGAACAATAATTAAAATATGAGTGGTACTTTTTAATCTATTACACATGGATACACATCATCATCGTCACCATGATCATCTCATTCAATCCCCACACCACCTAAGGAGATGAGCAAATGGAGAAGCTCACGGAGGCTGAGGAAGTTCCCCACGGCCACCTACTCAAGGGTGGCCCCCAAACTGCTTGTCTCCCGTCCGCAGCCACGTAGGTGCAGAAATTGAGAATAAGCTTTTAGATACTTTTATAGCAATTTGACAAAATAATTTCATATCTACTGAATCTTATAATTAAAAAAGATTTCATTGTTCGTGCATTTTTATTATACTTTACAAAAGCAGCAATGTGTGATGGATTGAAAATTAAAAGAACTAAATAGTAAGAACTGTTCCTTCCCCATAGACATTTAAAAAGCACTGCCCTAGGTAGTGAGTTGATGGGTTAGCCGTCAAGCCGGGGTTTTCCTGCTGCAAGCTCAGAGCTCTTTCTACTAAAGCACCGTTGCTGCCTGAAGACAAGTCACAGCCAACGTCACCGTCTACCCCCGTGCCTGTTAGGCACCCAGTAAGTTTTTGTATCTTTCATGAGCTTTAATCATCTGAAAAAGATACTCATGGCAGTATATTATAGTAAGAGGATATTGCTAAATATGCTTCCACTTAAAACATGCTATACGAAAAGGTTCAGTTGAAAGTGCTAACAGACAAGCTTCATAATCCCTGCGGGTATTTGTGGAATATTCCAGTTGAGTTTAGACCACTGGGTGGGTCGGTTGCAGTATTGGGAATGGGGGCTGTACAGCATTATCTTGGCAGCTGAGCCAAGGCAGTCTCCCTGCTTTGTGCCACCCCAGACTCTCGTCACCTCCTTCTGTCTCCCTCTCCTCCTACTCAAGGTCAAGGTATGGTGCTGTCCTAACAGGCCAGCCAGGATGCAGGAAATTAATGCACACATCATTTGACAAGATTGCCGCCCCCCCTCCCCCCCCCGCAGAAAAAAAGAGCCTTTCTTCCCAAATAAATAAAGGCTGGGGAGATTTCTCTGTTCATCCCCGTCATCTCCGAGGAGTCCTGGAAGAATCTGAGAGCAGGACAAGGTCACCACCATTTTTCAGTGTAGGGAGGGAACTGCTGGCTGTTTCAGGTGAAATAGCTTTTTGCTACCTAAAAATTCTCCCTGTTGCCTGTCAACATGATCTCATTCTTGTTCTAACCAAGTTTCATACAAGAAGAATTATTTCCCTATCCTCCTGGCAATTTCCAGTGACCCTAAAAAATCCTGCAATAAGGGAGCAACATTACCAAACACGTAGGCATTCTGCCTACAGAGATCCTTAGACCACCCGCAACTGTGTCATCTCTACCTCTGAGATCTCTTAGAGTGCCACCATAGGGCATCAGGCCAGACCAGTAGTCTGATCCTGATGAAAACGTTTTAGATGATGTGAAAATCAAGTGATGAATTAAACAGTAACAACACCTGACATTGGACCATACGTTTGCACAACTGGTCGTCTAATAATTGAAAGAGGCCTTGAAGACCACAGGCCACCACCTCCTCCCCTCTGCAGTGTTCTTGACCATTTGTCCCCTGATCTCTGCTTGAACAAGACCCTAGCTAGGTCCCAAGATAATCCTGCTCCACTGTCGAGGTCTGACTGCCACAAAGTTCCTTCTCAAATTAAGTTGTACTTATTATAATTTATACCCACCTCCCAATTTTATTTCTAATTTTCCTTTCTATGGAAGACTTTTAAATCTTTGAAGATAGCTACCATTCCCTTTATATAAGGGCTTCTAGATTTTTGACCATCGTGCTCATGTTCCCCTATGCTGAATCTGTTCTGGTTTGCATGAAGACGTTCTTAGTCATTACCCTAAGTCTGCTAGATGGCACTAAACAGTGACATGTAGTTATTTACAGCTCCTCTTACCAGATTTGGGGGGAAGGTTACAGAACGAGGGAAGTAGAAACCAGTTGAAGCAAACTTAAAGGCGATTCGTATTCATCCAAAGTCACAGGGCTGCCCTAGGGTGTGGGTTCCAGAATTAACTGCTGGAGTTTGGATCTCAGACATATTGCTTATTAGCTGCATGACCCTAAGCATGTCACTTAACCTCTTTTTGCCTTTCGTTCCTCAGCTGTAGAACAAGGATAAAAATAGTACCACCAACCTCATTAGAGTCATTGGTGAGGATCAAGTGATTCATTCAATCCAAATCAGTCTGGCTATTGCTTGGCACATAGTAAGTGTCCAAGAAATGGTAATGAGTAATAAAGCAAAATTAGTGAGCATGTAAAATTTGTCTTCAGTGCCCCTAAAAGGCATATCGCAAATGGTTTTGATCCAGTCTTGCAGGAAATTTCGTTTGTTTCGATCAATTTCCTCAAATAAGATTGTCTTCATTTCTCTCCACTAGTGATTCATGTCTTTTTTGAAGGTGATGTTTTATCATTTCAAATATTATGCAACTTTTTGTTTTTAATATCTGCAGTAAGCTCTGTGAACCAGTTGACATCAGCCTAATCAGCCACTAATTTCCTTTCTGATCTTAATTCAGTGGCTCCGTTCTCTATGGTGTAGTTTCCTGTTTTTAAAATGAAGGTGGGATAAGGACCCTTCCTTGTTGACCATGAAGGACTTTTAGGAAGACTCTTAAGGGCTGCTCTTTAAAGACTGCCTTCTCAATTAAAGGCAACTTCACACTTCCAGTTGCTCACACCAAAAACCTGAGTCACCCTTGATCCCTTTTTTCTCTCGTACCCAAGTCTGAATGTCAGCAAATCCTGTCTGGTCCAAAAGGAGAGCACATGTGGCTAGGATTGGCCACTTTCCACCTGCTCCTGCTACCCCTGGTCTAAGCCTCCAGGTGAGTTGGTCCTCACCAGCTTGCTGCAGGGCCTCCTACCTGATCTCCTAGGTCCACTCCTGCCCCTTCAGCCCATCCCCAGCAAAATAGTCAAAGAGACAGAGTTTAATGAAAATCAGATCATGACTATATTCATTTGCTAGGGCTGCTATAACAAAGTACAATGCGCTGAGTGGCTCAGACAACAGAACATTTATTCTCTCTCAGTTCTGGGGGCTGGAAGTTCGAGATCAAGGTGTCAGCAGGGTTGGTTTTTCCTGAGGCCTCTCTCCTTGGCTTGTAGATGGCCGTCTTCTTCCTGTGTCCTCACAGGGTCTTCCTTCTGCATGCGTCTGTGTCCTCAGCTCGTCTTCTGACAAGGACATCAGTCATGGGGGATTCAGTCCATCCCGTGACCTCGTTATAACTTAATCACCTCTTTAAAGACCCTGTTTCCAAATACACTCACACTCTGAGGTCCTGGGAGTTAGGGCTTCAACATATGCATTTGTTGGGGTGGGCACAGTTTAGCTCTTAACAGTGACTGTGTGAAGAATGCTCCCGTAGCCACCCAACTCACTAAGAGCAAAAACAGGCCCTGAAAAGCGAAGGGAAGGTACTGTGCTTGGTGATAGGGATATAGTAGTGGACAAACCATAGAAGGTGGCTGCCTGCAGTGGAGCTTGGAATCTGCTGGAAGCGTAGACTGGGCAAATCAATGCCTGTGAGGGTGCAGAGTAGGAGGAGAGTGTACAACAGAAGTGTCAGCTGGTCTGCAGGATGCAGGATGGTCTTTTCTGAAGAGCTGCATGTAAACTGAAATCTAAAAGAGAGGACTAACCAGATGAAGAAGGAGAAAGGGAATGAGAGAACATTCCAGGCATATTGAAAGAGTGATATTCTGTCTCCAGATGAGTGAATGAGATTTTTAATAAGAAAAAGAAGGAAGTTGGCATTTATTCTCCAGGTTTTTAGAAGACAGATCATAGAAAATGAAAGTAATGATGAAATTTGTGATCAGACTTAAGGAAGAACCTAAGAACCATTAGAGAGGACACTGGGGATCTTTAAGAAAGATCAGGCCAACGACAGACCCAATGGTTTGCTCATGTATTTCCATAAAGGAAAAACATGCAGGTTGAATTGTCTGCTACGGACGTGTCCAACTCTGTAACTCTAGGTTAGATATATTAGATTAAATAATGTGAAACTTTTAAAAAATAGAATGGGTTTATCTCTATTGGGATACTAGATGTACACCTGTGTTGAGATAGACCATACCAATGATGGTCAACCAGACCCAGGAAGGTTACAGAATCTTCTTGAATTCTTAGCAACAGTTATTAAACACGGCATGCTAAGCAGCTTCGTAATAGACACACAATAACAAAGCACTCCATCTTTCCTTTAAAATAATAATACTGATAAATATAAAGCCTATAAATAGTTTATATGCTTGTCACGTCCCTTTTTTGTTTTTTAGAGGCAGAGTCTCCCTTTGTTGCCCACTACAACCTGTAACTCCTGGGCTCAAGCCATTCTCCTGCCTCAGCTTCCCGAGTAGCTAGGACCATAAGTGCATGCCACTATGCCTGGCTAATCTGTTTTTTCTTTCTTCTTCTTCTTTTTTTTTTTTTTTTTTTGTAGCGATGAGATCTTACTATGTTGCCCAGGCTGGTCTTGAACTCCTGGCCTTAAGTGATCCTCCTGCCTCAGCCTCCCAAAGTGCTAGGATTACAGGCGCAAGCCACCATGCCCAACTAAGAATATTGAAAAACGAATAATTTTTACAATGGATAGAAGCAATTAAGATCAATAGCCTCCCAAATCCCCCTACTCTCTAAAATTCTATTATCTCATGATTATTTTTAGGCCTTTCAAAGAGCACAATACAATTTCTAATCTTTGGATAAATACATTTCATGGTAACAGTTTTGTTGTCTCAGGGTTACAGGAAATTCTAAAGAATAATTCTTGGTTCTGAACTAGACGATCCCAGGGTTTCTTTTAGCCCCAACAATCTAACGTAATTATTGCATTGGCTTATGTTTATAATGCTTCCCCTGCAAGCGAGGGCATTCCATGATAGTAAACAGATGAGAATGGGTGCTGGAGCAAGAACGAAACTCTGCATCCCTAGGTGTTGCTTGTTTGTGAACTGACATTGATTTGAAGTTCAGGTTTTTTTCATCATGTAGCAAATGGAATACATTTTTTAATGAAATTGTTTCCAGGGAAAGATTCTCTCTTTATATTTAAGACCATCTCGTCAAAATCTCATGCAATTCCGGTTAGACATTGGTCCTTGGCCTTTGGAAGCCGGAGTTATCACCCTTTTACTTTAGGTCAGTTCTTTCATTTTTAAAGCCTATGTTTATTATCTTTAAGTGGCTGCACATACATATTGGTTTTCAATTTTAACTGCTATTCCAAGAGGCATAATACGCTTTCGGGGCAAGGTAATGTCATTGTGAGCAAGACCCATCCTCTGCAAGGCTGGCAAGCAAATTGGTTAGCGGAAAGTTGAAAGGAGACCATACAAACCATTAGCATCTTTTGAAGTCTTAAGAGGATAAAAAAGAAAGTGTATTTTTCAAAAAAGAGAGAATCTGCTCTTGGGTTCCTATGTTTACTTCAGTGGAAACCCTGCCCTTTCCTGATGCATGAATATTGATTCTTTGATCGTCTTGGAAACCATTGTCCAGAAAGGTTTTTCAGGTCCAAAATAGGAAAATGCTAAAGAAAATATTTTAATAAATTATTGGATAGTACCCATAATGACCAGTTTATGATAAATTGCTGGTATTTAAATGCATCCGTAGTTAAAACAGCAGCTACCAAGGCTGATGTTCACGAAGCACGTTGCACTGGCTTTGCCCTCTGACCTCACACCTGCCTGTGAGGGCGTCAAGTAGGTGTCTCCATTTCACTGATGAGGACCCAGAGACTCAGAGGCACCGCTGGTGAAGGGCCCAGCTGGGACGCACACAGCCCTGCTTACTCTGCGTCCTGCCCTTCTGGTACCGCCCACCCAGCCAAGCATGAGCTGGAACATCCATTGATGTTCTAGAGACAAAGTCAAGTAGAAAAGCCACCACTGTTTGGAGAGTGCTGGCGGTAGGCGGCTGATGGTCGGACTATGTATGTCTTTTTTTTTTTTTTTAGTTTCAGAGTGTTACTACATACTATACTGGCTACATACTGGCTACATACTATACTGGTCATACTATATTGGCTACATATTTGAATGCCTCCAGCCTCTAGAAGTCCAATGAGTTATCCATTGCACCACAGAGCCACCCTATGGCTACATATTAATAAACTGCTTTTGTACAGTTTGAGTCAAAGTTGTAAGTGTGCCCATCACCCAGATAGTGTGCCTTATACCCGTTAGGTGTGAATTTACTCATCCCCTCCTTCCCCTCCCACCTTCTTGCTTTCCAGTGAGTTTTATTTCCATGTGTGCACATAAATGTTGCTCAATTAGTTCCAGTTCGATAGTGAGTACATGTGGTGTTTATTTTTCCATTCTTGTGATACTTCACTTAGAAGAATGGGCTCCATTTCCACCCAGGTTGCTACAAGAGGTGTTAGTTCACCATGTTTTTTATGGCTGAGTAGGCTCTGTATGTCTTACAGTTTTATTCATCACATACCAATCTCAGGCAGTATTTCAGAAATGTAGGTCATTGGTCCCTGAAAGGACAGAGGTTGTGAATGAATTAATTTAAATCCTTACCCCTTCTGGAAAGAAAGAAACTCAAAATACATTCTCTACTGAGGAAGTCTCAGTACCCTGGTCTATATATAGAAGAGCATAGTTTCCTGCTGACTAAAATCCAGCAAAAAAAACAAAAGCTCTAATGTTGCATTTCTTATCTTAGAAGGCTAATCCCAGGCCATGATAAACCACACAATGTATGCCTGCTTTCTTAAAATGAAGCTGATTGACTATTTTCTTGGGCTACAGTGGTTATTTCTGTTATTTTTCAGCCCCAGGCACTGCAATTTGCAGCATAATTTCACACACATTTTTTGGTCTCCAAGAGGAAAAGAGCTGCTTGTTCTTTCTCCCCTCTGAAAACTCTCTTTGTAACTCATGCAGACTAAATTACAAAAGCTGTTTCTATTGAAGTTTAATTTCATTTTCAGTGTCATATTTGTAGCTAATAAATTTTTCTCTGTCCTTTGAGGAGATTAATGTCTTTTTTTTTTTATTAACACTTGATGCGTTTAAAATCAGATACCAGAAAGCAATATCCCTTGATTACACATTTTTCTTTAGAAGTGATGATAAAATGGTTTCCGAGTATTTTCAAGAGAAGATTGAGGATTTAAAAGAGACAGTGATTTTTAATTTCACAACCTACCCTTGATTCCCTACAAGAGTTTCAAAGGTGTCTGATGACCAGAAATTGCCCCCTCATGCATGGGTCACAGGGCTTCTCCCACCAGCCTGCACCCTGGAATGGAGAGAAAGTGGTGACGGTAACGCTCCCTTACGGGAGCAGCTGTTGTGATGACCTGACTCGTAGCTGTCTTGACATTGATTTCTTCAAGAATTATTTAAAGTGAGGCCTGAGCCTTGCCCTTATCCGGTAATGAACAGGAGAGCTAAGTCAGTCTCTTCGATTTCAAAGTCTGGAGATTTCTTAGAAACATGTGGCCATTTAAATGGTAGGAAAATGGGGGTGCAGAGTGGTTCTCTGAGGGGCCCCACTGTGTTCTCAATCTACGTGTCTCCTACTTAGTCCAGGAGAGTCAAAGAAGGGAGTTGAGTTTTCCAAAAAGAAGACTCATTAAAGGTCATTCTTTAAAAAAAAGTCATTCTTGACAGAGACAGGACTGATGAGAGAAAATAAAGCCTTTCACTTCCCTAAGGTGCCCTGGGGAGGTGACGAAGGAAAGGAGGGCTTTCAGTATGTGCCTTTCCCGACTCAAGTTTGCAATTATACTCGCAAACTCTACATATCCCTTTTTTTTTTTTTTTTAGTGTTTCTTTCGTGAATAGCAGGCCTCCTGTTTTAGGTAAACTTCTGTTTGTTCTTCCCTGTTCACTCAGGCCGTTCCCTCCTCCGGGGAGACGGCAGGGACACAGCAAAGTCCTCGTCCTGCCGGGCTTACTTTTCAGTGAGAGGGACACGTGAGACCCCAAAGTATGGAATATGATGGGGCAGGGATAGGGCACTGAAAAAGTTGAAGCAGGGTAGTGGGAGGACAGTGAGGGTGACGCCTTTCTTTTCTCACAGAAATGTGTCATTAACGTGGCCACAATACACACTGACCCCTTTTTATTGGTAATACTCCGTTATCCAAGGTTGGATTATCTAGCTTGGTAGTTATTCTCTCCTTCCTCTTGTAGCCTATTTTCTCTGCACACCTACTCACCCCTGTGCTGCTCACACAAAAACTGTTGTGCCCCAAGTCTAGAATGCAGCCCCTCCCCGGGGGCTCCACAGTGGTCCCCGTGAGGGGCTCTTCACAGCAGAATTCATAACAACAGAGTATTGGGTTTTGTGAACATCTGTTATCATTGCTTTTTGTTATAAAGATAATTGTTGTATTCCATGGCTTTTTAAAATTTGTGGTATAAGTTGCACTTCATAGTCAGCGGGTAGGTATATGGGAAAGGAACAGGCATTGCTGTGGTTCATGGAAAGAGCACAGGCCCTGGAGTGAGAAGACCCAAGTTCCGTCCCTGCTGTGACCACAGCCGCAAGATCACTCAGGTTCTCAGGCACTTAATGTCCTCATCCATAAAAATCAAGTTAATCGCATACCCTTCTTAACTCTGCAAGGTTTTGTGAAGATGAAGTGAGATGATGAACATTTACAACCCACTGTCGTAGGACACTCACTGTCTGTGTTAGCTGTTGTGGTTGTTCTGCAAGATGCTCCTGCCCCTTCACACTGAGCCGTGGAACCCCCTGGAGTATTTAAGCAGTGGAAGGGAAATGTTCCAAAATGGTGCAACTGTTCAACATCTCGTGAACCTGATGGAACTGGCTTCGGTTTCTACCTGTTTATTCCTATTCATCAGGATAATTATATTATTTGGAGCTACCTAGATGATAGGAAGCAGAAGTTCATTTTTATTCCCCTGGAGAATAATTTAAGGCTTTGGCGTTTGTTTGAATTCATTATAGAATGTTACTATAAAAGGAAACCTTATAGATCTCATCTAGCCCGATGACCTCACCTTACAAAGCAACCTAACTCTGGATGGTCTAAGCTGAAGTGGACTGACAGCCTTTGAGTACAGAACTGGGAAAAGGGAATAACCATAAGGTCTCTCTGTTCCATCACCTGTGCACATGCAGTCTTGGGTGGAAGACACACAGGTACCATTGCTCCGTTCCTTGCATAGATTCTCAGTGCCTTTGCTCTTTGGATTTTCTTCTTAGGAAAGAGAATTCTAGATCACCATTTCTGAAAACCTCAATTCTCCTTTCACAAGGATACTTTTCTACAACAGCAAGTCTCTGTATCTAAGGGTCAGGGATCATTATTTTACTGAATTAAGTAATTGGAAATGTAGTATGGCCTATTCTGATTCTGAGAGACTTCAAATATTTGGTTGGCTTTTCCATCAGGTCCAAGGACATGCGCACTGATGAGGCTGGGGTGGGAAGATTATAATCAGCCTCTGCCTTTGAGAGGCTCACAGTCCGTGGGGGTGGGGGCAGGTGCTTAGCCATACGTGTAATTACAACATAATGCAACAGATGCGATAGCAGAGGTGGGAGCAGGAGTTGTGTTGGTGAGAAGGGACCGATTCCCATTGGAAAAATTAGAAAAGCTGCTCAAATGAAATGGGATTTGAGCCATCACCAAAAGATGGGAGGATGCTCCAGGCAAAACTGACAGGGAAGTTCTAAGGCAGAGTGATGGCCGGAGTCTACAGTGTACTTGGGCGGTGGCAGGTGGCCTGGTGTGGCTGGAACACTGGAAACGTGGTACAGAATAGTAACATGAGATTGAAAGCAGCTGGGGGTCAGATCATGAGGTGCCTCCTAGTCCATGCCAAAGAGGGAGAGTTTATCCAGTACAGTGAGTCCCTTCTAGCCTCTTCCAATTGGGGGAATTACATGATCAGACCTGTTTGAGAGCAGTATAGAGGCTGGGCGAGGTGGTGGTGGGGAGAGGGAGGTTCTGGAAGAAGAGTAAGGTTCAGAGACATTGCAGGACCACTGCTTCTGCACAGGCCGCAGTTAGGGACATCCCTAAGAGATTGGGTCCCTTAGTCTGACTGAGTTCAATAATGCCTGCACCCCTCTAGCTGTGTGGCCTCGGTCATGTGCTTTCGTGTTTTCATCTCCAAAATGTGGGGGTCAACATGTACCTATCTTCTAGGGTTGTTGTGCGGCTTAAATGAATCAGTACATGGTATAGTGTGAGTGTTAAAAAAATGTTAACTTTTATCATCATTATCTGCAATAATCCAGTAAGAATTAACAAAGCCTCTAACTAGGGGGTTAGGAAGAGATGCTTTATGTTTCGCTGTGGTTTTAGAAGCTAGTCAGCCAATGGGAAGAGGCCCGGTGAGCACAACCCATGGGTAATGAGGTCCGTTTGAATTCAGAGCAAACTATATGCTTAGTGCCAAAGAGTTTTGACGTGAATGGTCCAGAATAGATTTTATTACATGACTCAGCTGTTCCTCAGGGAATTTGACAGGTACTTGGGAAGATGTGGTGACTCTTTCAGGCCACTAGAGTGTCATTGAGTAAATAACTGATCCGGGCAACATAATGAGAAAAGCTGATTCACTCAAGAGCCACTTTGGAGCTCTTGCGTTAGGGGTAATAGCTCAGGAACGAAAGCAGGGCTGCAAATAGCTGAGTGGAACCCCAAGAGCATCGAAGTGTTGAAACAGCCCCCAGAACGCCAGCCCGAGGGACAGCAAGTCAGGAACTTGCATGATAGGATATGGACAGTTCTCCATCATCCGGAGATGGAGATGATCAAATTCCTGGTGATCAATACCTAAGTGGCTTTTAAAAGAGACTCAGGTCAGACAACTCTGAGAATGCAGCATGTGGCAAAGCCACTGTGGGTGCTGCAGGCCATTGTTTCCCCCAGCTGGGACAGTCTTGTACCCCAGAGAACATTTGGCAGCGTATGCAGATTTGGAGAAAGTACTGCTGGCATCTAGTGGGTAGAGGTCAGGAGTGCTGCTAAACACACTACAATGCACAGGACAGTCCCCAAGGCAATGAATTGTCTGGCCCAAAATGTCGGTCATGCCCATGTTGAAAAAAAAGCCTGATCTGCTAGACTAACATTTAACCAAAATGTGTTATTTACATAATTAGTGGTGCATAAAACAGGCTTAGAACAACCTTTTATAAGTTTTAATATTTTATTAAATGTTATATATATGTCAATATTAACATGTGGATTATAAATATAAAAATATGTATTTATCTTAACATGTTATAAACATAATTACCATATATGACCTGTGGTTACAAAAATATGTGCTTAAAATGAGGCTACAATAGTATTGAAGTTTTTTAAAAAGTACTGTATTGACTTAAAAATACAAAGTAAATAGTAGTGAACGGACTTCAAAGATGACATACAAGAAAAATTAAGGAGGTGTGAGTACGATCAGGGTTTAGGAAACATTGGTTTAGATCAGGGCTCAGAAAACTTTTTCTGTAAAGAACTGGATAGTAGTAAGTATTTTAAGCTCTGTTGTAACTATTCTGCTCTACCATTTTGGTCCCAAAGCAGCCACAACGATGGGTAAACATACGGGTCCCCTCACCACCTTGACAGTTCTGAACCCTGTGTCTAAGATAAATCCTTTAAACTTGTGGTCCCCAACCCCTAGGCTACAGACTGGTACCTGTCCATGGCCTGTTGGGGACTGGGCTGCAGAGCTCTGCCATCCCCACCCCACCTCACCCCTGTCCATGGAAAAATTGTCTTCTATGAACTTAGGAACAAGGAACGGGGACAGAGGGGATCCACAGCAGGAGGTGAGTGACAGGTGAGCAAGGAAGCTTCATCTGTATCTACAGCCGCTCCCCATCGCTTGCATCACTGCCTGTGCTCCCCCACCCCCATCCATGGAAAAAAAATAGTCTTCCATGAAACTGGTCCCTGATGCCAGAAAGGTTGGAGACTGCTGCTTTAAACTCAATGCCCAGGAGTGGCCTGATCATGGCAGGGCAGAGCACTGTTACTTACCTTGGTTAGTAAGATCTAAAACAGCTGTAAAGTAATGATGCTGATTTTTTACATGTTGTTGACAAGGCATGATCTTTCCCCCATTTTGCATGGGTATAGTTAGTAGGGCTTGTGTTTAATCAAAGTATACAATCTTGTTAAGTATCACGCATGGTTCAACTTTTAGATACAGCATATTATAACAGAGTGGGCTCAAATTCCAACTCCTTCCTTTAGCGGGTTGTGGGCCTATAAACCACCCTTTCAGAGCCTCAATTTCCTGTTTCATAAAGTAGGGGGATAGCACCTGTCCTGTATGGTTGTTATAAAGGTGAAGTAAGATACTATATGTGAAAGTTCTAGAACGGTGGGTGACACCTGCAGTAAATGTTCCCTTTGTTCGCTCTCCCTCCTCTCCTTCTCTACCTTGGTTCTTCCACATACTTGAGGGTGTCCTCTCTGTCGTTATCTAAGCCATTGATAAAGGTGCCAGCAGAGTCTGGGCCCCCACATCCCTGAAGCACACCACTAGATGCCTTGCTGAAAATTCTGAGAACTAAATTTGAAACAATTTCTTAATTAATGCCTTTGAATATGGTTTGTCAGCCACTTACAGATGCATCTCAGTGGCAGTCATTCCAGCTCATATTTCTTTCCTTCAGCTAAAACAATAAACAATGACCATGTCCACTTTGCATTAGGCATGGTACCAGCACCAGATACAAACACGACACACGGCTCCTGCCTTCCCAGGAGCCCACAGCATGGGTGGAAAGGGGAAAACAGTATGCAAACAGATGGTCACCATCTTCACAGTTGAGTACTCTACTGTGAACACAGGCAGGCGCTGCCTGAGACAAGTCTTAAAAGATAGGAATGAATGGATTGAAGATGGGATGGGTGCACGTTCCAGGCCTGAGAGTGTTGAACACACAGTTGCAGGTGACCAGGGGTAGCTGTTTGGAGACAGAGGTGACGAAGGGGAAATGAGGCTGGGTTAATTATGTGGGCCATGTTGTATAGAGGGCGGTAAGCACATCATACTATGTTTAACCACTGCTTGTAGGGCTAATGGTTTTCACCTTTCTTTTGCAATGAGAGCCTTTACTTTGAGCAAATCTTCTACATGACAGTCTAGTATATAGAAGTTTGGAACCTTCTACCTTAAGGAACTCATGCTTTCTGGTCTCCAGCTTTTTTTTTTCCTTTCCTCAAAAGATTTTTCCCACCAGAATATCTCCAGGTGCTTTGCATCCCGGCTCCCAGCTGCCGTATCCCAAGCTCTGTGCCTTCTTGGGAACCACTGCTATTAAACTGTAAAGGGGGGAGAGGGAAAGGCAGGATAGGGGCAAAGCATGGGATACGTCTTTGCCTCTTCCATTCCTATTTCCTTCACTACCCAGTGTGGAAATCCAGGCACTATTGGAATGCAGTCACTGCTGGTGCCACCTCCAGGATGGCAGGAAGTTCCCCATCAGCCCATCTTCCAGTCACGTGTTATAACTGTCACATTGGGACCATCTGTGATGTATTTCACCGTCCTGCTTTCATTGCCATTTGTATTAAATTAGGTGGGAAATGGTCCCACTTAAACTGCCTAAGATGCTACATTTTTGTAAATATGTGATTTAATTCTTATTCAGTAGTTGAAGGTTTGTTTTTTTTTTAAGTTGATTTAGTTCATTGCCTCGAATGTTAAAGCTCATAATGTGTTAACTAGATTTTCCACGTGTCACTGGAGAGTTACGTGGAAAATACAAAGAGAAAAATAGCTCTTGGGAAACAATGGAAGGAAGAAAGTTAATTGAATTTAAATTAGACATAGCAATGATTTAAAGCATAATTGAAAGCTTCAAAGGACACTCATGCATTCATATGTCATGAGTAAGATTTGTCTTGGACAAAATATTGAAACGTAAATCTTACTGATCTGTAATATAACCTCATGCTCCGTGTCTGTATGGAGTGTCGGACACTTCTGGATGTAAAATGCATTGAGTTTCCTGTGTTTAGAAATTCCTTACATGAAAGATATAAATTCTACTTCCAGTTAATCTAAAAAAGAATTACAGAATTTAACTATGCATTTCTGGCTCCGTATTCTCATTCTCACGGGACTGTATGCAGAGCCTGTCATAAAAAGGATTCTAAATTGCTGTGTGATCCTTAGACACTATTAAGAGAGTGACTATTTTCTTTATTTTTGATGACATGTATTTTCTAATTTTCCAACAATGAACTTGTGTAGCTTTTTAAAAATTAACTATGCTTGGTGAGAGTTGGCTCAACTTAAGAAATGGAACCAAAAATATTATCATCACTGCTTCTTAGCAAACTGACCTTACGGAAAAACCAGAGTGGTGTTACCTGTGGCTCCCTGCTGAGGATCGGACGCCGTCCGTGGGAGAGAACTTTCTCTAAGTCGTCCCTGCCAGTGTCATGCATGGGTCTCCAGCCTTCTGCTCCTCCCCTCTTGCCTTTCTCTGCGTCTCCACCTGTGACATTTCAAGCCGTCTCTCCCACACTCAATTCCTATCAGTCACCCTGTACAGGTTGTGAAAACTGGAACCTCAGTTACTATCTTTCCTTCCTGGATCTCTTGCTCCACTATCAAATTAATCCTTTACCCCTGCTTTTTAAAAAATTTTTTAATGTTGTAAATACACATAACATAAAATTTACCATCTTAACCATTTTAAAACTTACGGTTCAGTGGCATTAAGTACGTTCACACTGTTGTGCAACCATCACCACCATCCATTCAGAGAATTATAATTCTTATTTCCTGTTCCATGCCACTGCCACCATCAGGAAACTCTGCCATCCTAAAATGATTAACTGTAAGATGAGAAATGGGGTTTTAATTGCCCGGTGTACCCTTTGTCTCTTAGGGCTGGACGACTGAGTTTTACAGTGGTGCCAGTGCATTTCTATGACGTTAGCCAGAATGAATTTCCTCTTTCCTCCTTCTCTTTAAACAGCTCTGAGCAGCGGGTCCCCTGTTCCACTTCTTACCACAGCTCTGGTTTGCACTCGGGTGACGGTGTCACAAAAGCAGGACCTATGGGCCTTCCAGAAATAAGACAAGTGCCAACTGTTGTGATTGAATGTGATGACAATAAAGAAAATGTGCCTCATGAATCAGACTACGAAGACTCTTCTTGCCTGTACACAAGAGAAGAGGAGGAAGAGGAAGAGGACGAAGATGATGACAGCTCATTGTATACCAGTACGTTCATCCAGCCTCTTCACTGTGGGCAGAGGGTAGCATGGTATTATGGAAAGAGAGCCTGTCCACTGGGTTCTGACCCTGAGAGTGGTGTTAACTGGCCCTGGGTCATACTGACCCTGAGTGTGTTAACTGGCCCTGGGTCATACCGACCCTGAGTGTGGTATTAACTGGCCCTGGGTCGTACTGACCCTGAGTGGTATTAACTGGCCCTGGGTCATACCAACCCTGAATGTGGTGTCAACTGGCCCTGGGTTAGAGCGCAGCTCAATTAACCTCTGAGGGACTCACTTCGTACACCAGCAATGTGAGAGCATAAATGTCCTTAAAATGTCCTCATAACTCTAAAAATTGCAATGCCATGCTCCCACCTCCTACCTCTTCAGATGGCTGTGTTGCTTCCCTTGGGGTACAACCCCTCCCTCCAAATAAATAAGGAAGGGGGTAAAAAAGCTGAAAAGTCTGTTCCCATCTAGAAAACACTCAGAAATACGAACCACTGTGTATGCAACAAATTCATTTATATATATATATATATATATGAGCATAAACACACATTTAGGAAAAGGTATGTGTACCTTTCGTAAGTATGGAAGTTTGAATTCAGCAGCTATGCTAACATTGTGAGTTTTTATTTGTTATTATGATTCTGTTGTTACAGATTACAATAGATTTTATTGTCATATTCATTTATCACATCTACCTAGAGTTTACTTTGATTTATATTTTTCTTTCCAAAATTTTATTGAGGGGAAACTACAAGACATTTACAGTACAATGTTTACAGTCACAATTTGTAGTGAGCTGATTTCCCAAAATATATGACCACTCAAGGTGACTTATCTTGTTACATTCAAAAACCTACTCTGTCAAAGTAGTCCAGAGAGTACATACATAGTGCTCTAACTGTACCTACATACAACAAATTCATTTTTAAGCATATCTCGGCAACTTTAGAAGGCCTAAATTTAAATTTCTCATTTAAGACCTTTAAATGGGCTAAGAGATAAGAGAAGAAATGAAGATAGCAAAGTTCTAAATCTATCACTGTGGCCATGAATAATAAATAAATTTTAGTTATGTGAGTACAGCCTGATAATTAGTCAACTTTAATGAACAAATGTATAATAACAGCAACCATGTACAAAATATCTACTGTATGTCTGACAAGGGGCTAAGATTTTAATCTCTTATATCTCGCAGTACCCCTGTGACATAGACACTGTTACCCCCATTTTACAGATTGGGGCAGAAATGGAGACACGAGGAGATGGCCCAGAGCCTCACTTCTGCTAAGGGGGTTCTGGGATTTAGTGGCAGCTACGTGAGATTCCAAAGCACATGTTCTAAAGCCAGTGGAGGAAGAAGGAACAGCACTACTAAGTAAAGCCCAAAGGAATCCCCAGACTTGCTGCTTGTCGCTGTCGTCCTCTTGCTCTGTACTTACCAGGCTTCAGCTGGCAGGTTCAAGTTGAGACCCGCGGGGCGAGAGCCCTGATGAGCTGTGAGCTGCTCAAAGCAATGTCAGGAGGGAGCCCGGCAAGACAGGCAAAGCCCCAAGTGGTCTGTGAATGGAGGAGCAGCTACCCAGCCTCTGTTTGCCGTTTTGTACCCAGAGGATTGAGTGTTTCATGCCAGGATTTCTTTGACCTCTGCAGTCTTGGCATTTTGGACCAGATCATGCTTTGTCGTAGGGGCTATGCTGTTCACTGTAGGATGCTTAGCATCCCGCCTCCGTCCATGAGCTGCCAGTAGCAGCCTCCCCCTCCCACCTCAATTGTGATAACCAAAAATGCCCCTAGACCTTGCCAAATGTCCCCTGGGGAGCAAAACTGTCCCTGGTTGAGAACCAAGGATTTATACCAGAAATAAGGAAGCCCTGCCCTGGCTGCTCAGAAACCCTTACGTTAAAAAGAAAAAGCAACAGAATACTGCCTATTTTAAAGCCCTCGCCTCCACTTCCACCCCAAACTGGCCCCGCTGTGTCTGTCCACCTTCATTCTCCTTCCTGTCCCCTAGTGCTAGCATGGGTGGTCTCTTCTGTGTCCTGCGATCTCCTGGCTTATCTGTCACCACTGAGCTTTGGCAGGTGCAGATCCCCCCAACCCTGCTGCCTGTTGGAATCTCATCTCTTCTTTAGGTGTCAACCCTTCCTCCTTGGGAAGCCTTCCTCGGTTCCTACAGGCCTCTGCAGCGTCTTGCCCCCCGCGCTGGTCCTGCTTTCCTTTGTAATGCTGCCTGCGTGCTGGGTGCTCCGGAGAGCAGAGCTCCAGTCACAGACTCCCCGGGTGCTCCCCACATGCCCCGCACACTGCCAGGAGGACAGGCCATGCCAGTGGCAGAAACTCTGCAAACTGAGGCCTTAGCTACTCTTAGGTGTTAAGCTCTGTTGACTTCCTTCTTACCTTGTGCATTATGGTCCAGGGTTGGCCCTGGCAGAGCCCAGGCACATATTTGTCATCCTTAATGAAGTCATTTCTCCCTCCTGCAGGCTCCCTGGCCATGAAGGTCTGCAGGAAGGACTCCTTAGCCATCAAACTCAGCAACAGGCCCTCCAAGCGAGAGCTAGAAGAAAAGAACATCCTTCCCAGGCAGACGGATGAAGAGCGGCTGGAGCTGAGGCAACAGATCGGCACCAAGCTCACCAGGTAGGATGGCAGCACCCTCTGTCCTCCTAATAGCGGGCCACCAGCTCTCCAGACTGTAGTAGAATTCAGTCTCCACCCACAGTTCAGTCCTTGGTGTCTCTTGAGTAACTTACTGCAGAAAGAGCCAATGGAAAACATCATCATTTTGTCTCCGGGGTTGCTTCTGCAGTTCCCTCTCCTTCACTCATCCAAATCTTACAAATTGCACTTGATTCAAGTTTCAGGGAGAAACTGACAAGTTTCCAGGGAGAATAACCAGCTATAGAAAAATCTCCATCATCCAATAGAATTGAAAACCTATGTATAGATGAGTTGTGGTTTGGTTAAGCACAGAGTGGTCAGATAAACACACTCTCTGCTATCCTGTTAAGTGGTTGGTAGTGATGCCTCCTTACTACACTGGGATTCTTTCTGAGTGATTGCCCTTTATGTATGGATACTACAGACATGGGCATAGCTTTATGCTATATTAATATATTGAACACCTATGTATGTGTTTGTAATCTAGGGCATGTTTGTATGGTATTAGCTAACATTTGTCGAGCAGTTATTATTGGCCAGCATTGTTTAAACATTATACATGTATTAAATCATTTAATCATTGAGCCTTTCTACAAGATAGACATTTGTATGCCCATCTTACAAGTGAGAACACCAGACATAGAGAACTTTAGTTACCTCGCATAATGTCTGACAGCGCAGCTCTGGAGTGCTCACTCTTGGGCCCTAACTTTGTACCAGGCACTGCACTGAGTGTTTGGATGTAACGCGTAGAAGTCTACCAGGGCCTCATCCTGCCTCTCCCTCTTACTGGCTGTATAGCCTTCAGTAAGGCACTCATTCTCCTTGCCTGTGTTTCTGCATTTGCCAAACAGTGAGTTGTGAAAATTAAACAAGTTAATATAAGCATTTAAAACAGTGTCTGGACCATAGCAAGCACTCAATTATCTGTTGTCATTATCAGCCTCACATTGTATGAGTGAGGGGAGTGGTACCTAAAGAGGTTATGTAGGCATAGGTGTCATCCCATGGTGTGCTGGTGTCTTCCCTCCCCCCCGATTAATTTTGCTTCTTAAGAGCGGCTTCTTTCTCATAGGTAACTTGGTTTTCAACTGGAGGATGATGTCGTAACAGTACAAGGCTGTGTAAAATGGTCAACACCGATAGATGACTTGACCTAGTGTTACACAGTCTTCAGAGCCAGAGAATGAAGGTGTCCAATCACCTGCTATCCACACACACACTTTCTCTCATTGAATGGAGTAACGTGGCCACAGTGTGGTTGTCCAGATCTCTCTTAATGCCCTAGTGATAGCTACCACTCTCTAGAGTTCCCATCCCACTGTTGGAAAGCCTGATTGTTAAACATTCTTCCTTCTATTGAACTGAAATTACTGTCCATGCAACTCCCACCCATTGTTCTTATTCTGTTTTTCTGCAGCCTCATCCCTCTTAATAAAGCATGCTTTAGAGGAGTTGGAGTCAATGATCCTGATCTTCCCAGTTCTCTTCTCCCAGGCTACATATAACCAGACTTATCTCAGGGGTGGGTGGGTGAGTATGGTTCTGGGCTGCTTCCTGACCCAGCTTGTTCACATTTGCACATTATCCTTTGGGGGATTAGGAAAAAGAGAAGCAGCAGGTCCTTGAGCCAACCCTCCTTCCCAAAGTTCAGCTCCACTCCTCGTCCCCTAAGCATGGGCATCCTTTATCATACTTCCTTCACTCACTTTCCATTTCCCCAGTTCCACTACAGCACAGGCAGAGCCCCGGATATGTGAGGAGCACTTGGAGACATGTCTGCAGATGTGAGATGCCGATGCATCTGGCTACCCGGGGTGGCCTCTTCTGTGGAGAGCTAGAGACAGATGGGAAACGTGGGAAGCTGATGGGAGAGGCTGGCCACCTGTTGTCCACCATAGGGTCCTTCTGCCTGGTGTTAAGTGGCATAGTGAAAGGGGGCACCATTGTCCCAGAGCATACTCCTGAAAAGAGAGACAGCCCCCAGCCTCTCATGCCTGAACATACATCCACATACAACCACCATGACTGGCTGGTAAAGGCTGCATCAAAACCCAGAGGTGGGAAGAGACAAAGACCATCCATGCACCAGAAGAAGTACCCTGCATCTGAAATCTTGTCTTGGGAAATCAGCCCTTTCTCAACCCTTCATTTTTGCGAGGACACTTAAATACTTGGTCAAATTTGTAAAATCCACTGAAGGTTTACCATACTGTGTGTCCACTCCCAGCCCCCATTCATTATGATCAATGGCAGGAGAAGACACACCAGCTCAGGAGAGAAAGACACAAGCAGAAAAGGCAGTGTTGTACATATTCAAGGCACTGAGCTGGCCTGCATCCTCCTCTGAATCCACTTTGTCTGTGTTCACTCTTTCAACTGGGGAGTTTCTTTCTTTGCGGTAAGACCCTTGACAGCTCTAGCCGGATTACGGGGCTCTGCAAAGGAGAGGATGTCGGAAGTGTTTAGCCAGTTGACAGGGTTGTACAGAGCTCAGCAAATCAGGTGGATAGGCCCAATCTGCATCTCAAGGCTATCTTTGAGTTAGCACAGCCTTTGACGCACACCCAAAGAGTTTTAGGGACTGTTCCTCTTAGTCCCTACATGAGAGCCCAGCTGCATGCTCCTAGCCACTCATTTGTCATGAAGTCAGAGCAGAGTGAAGACAAAATCTGAGAACCAAAAGGTGTCCATGGTAGAGAGAATGCTATTCTGGAGTCAGGAGTTTGGGTCCATCTCATAAATACCATTTACCCTCCCTGGTGCTTAATTTTATATCTGAGGGGATCCCATACTAGGTCCTCTGATCACTGTATGAAAATGTATGCTTCATCATCTCAAAAAGTAACTAAAAGAATGTAGAAGTGTGTTGTATTGCATTTCTGAAATCTTGTGCCTGTGGCATTCTTTGGCTATTTGAGGCAACAGTAATACGCTGGAAATCTTAAGCTCTTTGAAAAGCATGTAGCCGAGTCTACAGTCCTCATGGAGTAAGCAAGAGAGAAAACATAATTTTAGCCTGACAATTTTCATAGCACAAGAAAAACACACACACACACACAATGTGCAGTACTCCAAGAACAATCCCAAATTGGGGATGGGGTAAAACGATGTCAATTTTTGCAGAACCTCTCACCATTAAGGCAGTTTCTACAGAAAAATAAAAAAATTATTGTTCTGAAAATGTTTTCTCATAGAGACTATTGGGCAGACTTTCCTAAATCTCAGTCAATAAGTCATCTAGATTTTTTTATAATAACTATTTCAGCCAACCACCGTTGGAGAAGTGTGGACTTCCCTAGAGACATGAATATGGTCAACGGGGTGCACATTGTTTCTGCTCCATATGTATACAGACTCCAGGATGGCACAGGGCACCAAGGGGTGCACAAGACCATCCACAGGGGTGTGGGGTAAAAATGGTAGAGCTTCTATTTAAATTTATTGCATCTTTTTTCATGTGGTTATGTGTGTCTGTCTGATAATGTGCATGGTATATCAGTGCAGTAGTACCTACATATGACTTATAAATAAAGAAATGGTACACATGGAGCACATACTTAGGGTTGTATTGATGGTATTTTCTTAGAGTCCATTGGTCTGAGGGTCACTCCTCAGTGTTACATGGGCAGCACCTTTCATCTCCAGTGGCCTTGAGTCCCTGGAAGTGTAGAGACCCCAGGAAGATCCCTCACCCCCCTGAAGCCCCTGCAATGCAAGGCCATGCTGCGCTCTCTGAGTCTCTTCTCTGGGCCCCACATCCCAAAGTGGCCCAACTGGGATCTTAGCTGTCAGATCCACTTTTAGTTCCCCACATTTACCAAGCTTTTTATTCCCTCAAGAGTGATGTTCAATCCACAGGACTCCATTTTATTTCTTTGAAATCTCATTGAACGCAGTCTCCCCATAAAATCAACATTAAAAGTCAGATGTGGAAAAAAAAAATAAAAGTCAGATGTGGAGCCGTGCCACTGACAGTCGCTGGTCAGGGTGCCCTGTCGAGAGCCAGTGCATTGTCGCCCTTCTCCACGGTCCAGCTTGGGGCGCAGACTGATTGAGGAAGTGAAACCCTCAGAGGATGGTGCTTCGGACCACTAGGAATGGGGTTTTCAGGGACTAAAGAGAAATCTGATGCCTAAACAATTAATGCTTTCATTTTGGAAACATCCTATAGAAAGTGAGTTGTTCTGGAAGTCACCAGGGTGACTCATTTTTAAAGAAAGGCACTGAGACTCTGAAGCATGACCTGTTCAACAGTCAGCACACTCAGGGCCTCTCCTGGGGAACAGCCAGCTCCTCAGACCCAGCTAAGAGGGGCTCCTCTGTCCCAGGCCTCTCCCACCGAGATCCTCTGCCCCTGCCCCTCCCCCAGTACCCTCTGCAAGGTTTGGATGAGATGGGAGAAAAAGTTTGCAAAGAAAACTAAATGGAAGGTGTCTCACAGTATGTGCACGAGTTTACAATGTAAATTGAGCTCAGGAGTATATGAGGATTTGGGCAATCTGCCTCCATAACATACTCCTTCCCCTAAAATATTTCTTCACCTTTAAAATACCATCCTCCCACTCATGGATGAACTGTCAGCATTTTTTCTGCAGTCATGGTTGATCAGAATTTTGTAAGCATCCACCTGAGCTAGAGCAGGCAGGGCTCCACTTCTAATGGGATGCATCTCTCTATGTGGATGCTCTCGGCAGCCTGGCTGCTTGGTTTCGGAAAGGGGATTTCTCCTTGTGATGTCCTTTTCCAAGGATAAACGTAGCCAGTGATTCAGGCTACTCACCTGTGATTCTATCCCATGATCAAAGAAAGAGACTGACTTAATTTAAGTTATTTGGTGTATTCCTTTGCTGGGGCTGCCACAACAAAGGACCACAAACTGAGCGGCATACACAACAGAAATGTAATGTCCCGCAGTTCCGGAGGCTGGAAGTTCTGAGATCAAGGTGTCAGCAGTGTTGGCTCCTTCTCAGGACTGGGAGGGAGGATCTGTTCCATGACTCTGTCCTAACTTCTGGTGGTTTGCTGGAAATCTTTGGCACTCCTTGGCTTGTAGATACATTACCTCGGTCTCTGCCTTCATCTCCACATATGCTCTCCCTTTGTGTATATCTCTGGGTTCAAATTTCCCCTTTTTATAAGGACACCAATTACATTGAATTAGAGCCTACCCTAACCACAGTTTAACGTGATTATCCCTATAAAGACTCTATCTTAAAATAAGGTTACCTTCTGAGGTCCTGGGGGTTAGGATTTTAACATATAGATTTTGAGGAGACAAAATTTAACCCATAACACTTGGGGAAGCATAAAGTGGACCTACCTAGAAGAAAGACCATGACCCCAGATGCACGTGGGGATGAACAGATACTGTATGGAAGTGAAGCCGACAGTAAAGAGATTGGTATCAGGGAGTGCTGGGAACTGGGGCAAGATGAAAAGATGATCCCTTGTGTAAAGAGGCCATCACTGTTCAGCTTCAACCCCCTGTTGTTTTGTGAAAATGAAGGACCAGTTTGCCTGCTCTTCTCAAAAAAATCTGGATTTTTTAAAAATGAGAATTTTTTAAAAACATTATGTGGGCAAAACAACATATCGGGGAACTGAATTCAACCCAAGGACCCCATCACAACCCTGGGCCATCTGGTTTCCATTTTGGATCCAGAAGCCATAGTTTATCTTATTTATGGCATGTTCATGAAGTCTGTGTGTTGGTACGATGACGAGACAGGAATATTCTGTGTGTTGTAAATGCGGCCATGTGCATGTTTGTATCTGTAGCAATTTAGAATTAGTGTCTGTAGGATCCAAACTAGTTTGAATGTACACTTATGCATCACTTAACAATGTTATGAGAAATATATCATCAGGTGATTTAGTCGTAGTGTGAACATCACAGAGTGCACTTACAGAAACCTAGACGGCACAGCCTGCTGCAGCCCTGGGCTATATGACATAGCCTATTGTTGCTAGGCTACAAACCTGTACAGCATGTTACTATGCTGAATACTGTAGGCATTTGTAACACAGTGGTAAGTATCTGTGTATCTAAATATACTAAATATAGAGAAGGCAAAGAAAAAATATGGTACCATAATCTTATGGGACCACCCTCATATGTGTGTCCCATCAATGACTGCAATCTCATTATGAGGCACGTGACTACTTTTTGTGGCTTGATCGTGAAAACCATATACCATATTCCTAAAAAAGAACA
>CAUYRT010059313.1:0-10547 GCA_963574885.1 Lepilemur ruficaudatus
AAAGACAAAGAAATTAGGCACGGTGGCACCTGCCTGTGGTCTCAGCTACTCAGCAGACTGAGGCGGGAGGATTGCTTGAGCCCAGGAGTTCAAGGTTATAGTAAGCTATGATTGTACCACTGCACTCCAGCCTGGGCAACAGTGAGAGCCTATCTTAAAAAAAAAAAAAAAAAAAAAGACAAAGGAGGGAAAAAACACACAACTAAAAATGTTCACTAAATATGTGAATACGTTGGTTGTAAATACATCAAAAAGTACTTTCCAAACAATATCTGCTTAGAAAATTTCAAAATATATAAACTTTTCATTCCCTCACTCAAGAGTATTCTAAATGATTTTTTCACATTTTGTAACTAGTAAGAGCATTACAGAAACTCCTGACACACAAATATCTGATTTAAGTATGTGTTATATGCAGATGGCTGGTCCATGCCATGCAGGAGATGGATGGGCTTCCTCCAGAAGGGTTCTCAATGCCTCCTCTCTAGAGCCTCATGGCACTACTTACTCTTCTCACACAAACAATGGCACTGAAGGATCCAGACCATTCCCTGTAAAATCCTACTTAAACGCCATATAGTGGAACTAATATGCATCTGAAATATGATTTTCCTAATATTTTTCATCATAAATGTATACTATTTCAGCTCCACTGTAGGTTAAATAGGCCTTTAAAGAGTACCCAAGAGACTTATTGATTTATTATACCATTTATAAATTTTTTCCAGTGGAAGATGCATTTCAAATTCCAAAGCTCAGACTTAAATGGGAACTTTTAAAACATAACCATTTGTCACGCTTGTAATCCTAGCACTCTGGGAGGCCGAGGCCGGCGGATCACTCAAGGTCAGGAGTTCAAGACCAGCCTGAGCAAGAGCGAGACCCTGTCTCCACTAAAAATAGAAAGAAATTAATTGGCCAACTAAAAATATATAGAAAAAATTAGCCAGGCATGGTGGCACATGCCTGTAGTCCCAGCTACTTGGGAGGCTGAGGCAGGAAGATCACTTGAGCCCAGGAATTTGAGGTTGCTATGAGCTAGACTGATGCCACGGCACTCACTCTAGCCTGGGCAACAGAGTGAGACTCTGTCTCAAAAAAAAAGAAAAAAAAAAAAAAAAGAAACCATAACCATTTGTAAGTGAGTGGCTACCTGTGTGTATTGTGGCAGTGGCTTAAAGCAAGGCAGAATTATTGGGAAAGAAGAGGAACTGCCTCTGAGTCCTCTATTTGTAGGGTCAGCAAAAGAACTGGAAGTATCATTAAGTTTACTGCAGAGAAACTTAAAATAGCTCCTTGAGATCACAACATGGTTAGTGAAGGACAGGGAAAAATGGGAGTCTTTTCAACTAATTTCAGAGGACATTTTTAAAAAAAAGACAATATGGAAGCAATTATTAGTTATACTGGTAGGATTATAAAAGTTTGTAACTGGCAAATGAGAACCATATTTTATTGGTAGGTAGCTAATCAGTAGATTGCTGCAAGGATTTTTTTTTAAGTTTGCTCCTAAAAATGTGGAAGTTAGGCACCCTTGAGAACACTGCCTTCCCTAGTCACTTGCTTTCTAAAACATAGGGAAATGAAAAAGTGGAAATGAAAGATTGAGTAATCAACCTAGTTTTGCTTTCAGGTCACTGCACTGACTAAACTAGGAAACACGAACTTCCAAAAGCCTGCCCAAATTCAGAAATTCAGCAAAAACAAAACAAAAAAAAGGCATTAAGTGAGTGTTTCCTTTCTATTTCCAATGTATTTTTGAGTATGAACAAGCAAGCATGCACAGGATAGGATGTGTGGCTTGTACTGGTTTCTAAAGAGGTATAACTAAAGCCATGAATTAGAACCATGCATTGGAAAGCAGCATCCCTGGTAAAAATGAAACGAAAGACTAAGCAGTGATACATGATTTTCTGGAAGACAACCCTTTGCTATAACTTAGAGATCAGCTGAACCTACCTGCTTGGTAGACACAACTCTTTGCACCCACTCCCTCCTGCAGTACCTTGTTGTATCTCTCTTAAGGCACACTTTCAGACTCCTGGCCCTAAGCTTGTCTTATCTGCCCTCAGCCAAGCCTCTGATCTGATCCTGTAATGCTCTTTCCCTCTATTCACTCCACTACAGCCCCAATGAGCTTTTGTTCCATGACTACTCAAGCTCATTCTTAAAAACTCTGTTCTACCTCTTCCCTCTGCTTGGAAAGTTCTTCCTCTTGATCATCACCAGATAAACTCCTTCCTGTTCTACCTCAGAAAATTGTTTCCTATCACCTAAACACATCCCCTTAGCACCGATGTTACCGGTTTATTTTTATATTTATTACTTTTCTTCTCCCCCTAGAATATAAGCTACATAGAGCAAGAACTTTGTGTTGCTCATTACAGCCTCCACATTGAGAACACTTCTGTCATATAGTAGACATTCAGTATATATGACTGAATGGGTAGGTGAGTAATAGTCACTCACTATTTATTGAGCTGGTGCTATATGCTGGCTACATGTGATGCAAATATAATGTAGAAAAACTAATGGAGATTTCAGTTTTGTGAAAAAGAGACCATAAACAAGGAAATAAAAATATTTACAAATTATAACAAGTGCTTATTAAGGAAATAAACAGGTGTCATGATAAAGAACTGCAGATAGTCTATTTTAATTAAGTAGTTAGGGAAGATCTTTCTGAGGAGGTAGCATTTAAATGAGAAAGAAAAACTGGGAAGATGTCAACCTTAGAAGAAGGGAGTGGAAGAAACATGCATGAAGGTGAGGCACTTTCAAAGAACTAAAAGATGGACAATGGGGCTACAGCAAAAAGGAAAGAATCTGAAATGAATCTGGAGAGGTATGTAGGGGCCACATCATGTAAGCGAATGCTAAGAAGTTTAAAGTTCATTACATATTTTTTTTAAAAATTGGAAAATTGTACGATTTTAAGCAGAGGAATGAAAATGTGTTTGTTTTTAAAAGTATTCTAGACTTCTAGTCAATTGGTCTTTGAAATTCATAAAATTCCCTTTGTCCAAATGCATCAATGAATAAATTTAGAAAATTAAAATGACATATCCTGAAGCATATACAAAATAAACATTCCTATGAACCAGTAAAATGTATAAAAGAAAAAGTTTTAAGTCAGGCTAAATCTGCAGACTCTAGTGGTAGGCAGAAGTAGCCAGGAATTTGCCTCCTACAAGATAAAAGGTGCTCAAAGTGCTCTAGAGGAACAGGAAATGGAAAGAGTCAGCTTCTCTGTTTAAAACCAAGGGCTGAGATGGAGTTTTTCTACCTTGAAAAGGAGGTTGAAAAAAACTGCCATTAACTACTGCCAGGAGCCGAAGCTTACTTAGAGTTACACCAGAAATGATGGGAAGCAGATAATGCCTCAAAGCCTGGCCTGGACCAAGTTGCCTGCTGATTTTGTGGCTACCTCAATGTCACAGTGGGATAGGGGTCCTCAGCTGCCAACTCACGATAGGGTTCTGGCCTGGGATTGTTTGAGGCCATATGGAAGGCAACCACAAAACTACTAAACTGGGAAGAGTGAAAGTAACAATAGGATAATAAGCACGAGAAAAATTCTAGTCAAGAAGCACTTACAAATCAAAAGTCTAAATACATAAAGAAATTAAAACCATGAAAGACAGCCGATATGTCAGGGAGAGGAACTTACTGCAGATGAAATTAAAACAAAGCAATCTGAAAATGACTTTAAAAAGTTTGAGAGCCTCTAATGGCTAAAGAAAATCATAACAGATATTACAAAAGAAAAATAACGTATAAAATAAAAACAGGAATAATGCAAAAAGAGAATAATAAAGAAGCAAAGTTGAAGAATTAGGATGAAAATTCTCTAGAAATGGGAGCCCTCAGATTAAAAGTATATATGAAGATATTAGCAAAAGATGAGAGAAAAGGAAGCAAGCAAAACAAATAATCCCCCACAGAAAACAAAAACAATATGTATATAATCCCATTTAAATAAAATTGTCTCTGTGTGTAAATAAGCATAAAGAATTTACCAACGAAAATCATGGAGCTGAACTATACGTTACATTGTTCAATGAAAAAAAAAGTGACAGAATAAAATGTATTGTGAAGTATTTATATAAGTAAACTCAAACTCCCCTGTGCCTGCCTACGTGCATACAAATGAATTAAGATCTAAAATTAGACATATCCAACTGTCAACAGTAGTTGCCTATTTGAAGATTTGTGGGAGGAGAGGTTATGTCATATTTTAATTTTCATATATATGTCTATATATGATTATTTAAAATTTTACATTAAGCTTGCATTTGTTAAAAGCATGAAAACTAATTATAAAAACAACAGAATTTAAAATTTGACCACAGTTTAAAATAAGGTTAGATATACAGAAGTTGACTTGGAGGATTTCTACAGTACACTCAAGTTAGAAGAATAAATTGCAGATAATTTGAATACATGGGTCAATTGTCTATAACATGAACTATGCCCTCAAAATGTCCAGTGCATATATATTTCTATGTGATTATATGAGTGAGAAAATTGAACAAATGGATTTATACCAGGGTACTGTTGGATATCTGAAATGGGGAACAGATGGAAAGAAAGAAACCAAAAAGTAAAAAATAGAATGCTAACCTTGGTTTTTAAAAAAAAGAATGTATAATATGATCCCACTTATATAAAATAACATTTTTTGCATAAATATTTTTTGAATGTACGTCAGATAAATCATCTGGGGATACAGAAGTAAACATACCAAAGTTCTTGCCCATAGGGAGTTTACAAACTGGGTGGGATGGCGGGGATAAACAGAAATTATAAAATATCATTAAGTGGTAGACAATAAAGCAGGTTAAGATGACAGAGTATGACCAAGGGAATCATAAAGGAATTTGACACAGGTTGTCAGGGAAAACCTCTCTGACGAGGTGACACTTTGAACAGAGAGTTGAACAAAGTGGGAGAGTCAGGCAGATGGGAACACTGTTTCAGACAGAGGGAGTAGCACGTGTGAAAGCCATAGGGCCAGTGTGCGCTTGATACACCCTGAAACAGCAAGAATGCTAGTGTGATGAGAGGCATAGTAAGTGAGGGTGAGTGGTAAGCAACCAGGGGCAGAGATGAGATTATAGAATCAGCCAAGGACCAGATCACTGAGGATCTCTCAGACCAAGGGAACTGTGATGGAGAGCCACTGGGGGGTTTTCAGCAGGAGGTGATACAATATTCACATGATTATGCTTTAAAAGGAATCTTCCGGAAGCTGTGCAAGAAACAAACTGGAGGGAAGGAGACTGGTGAGGAAGCTATTGTAGTAGTTCTAAGAGAATATGGTGATGTGGATACAAGGAATAGAGATGAATTTGGTGAGAAGTAGCTGGATTTGGAATATGTTTTCAAGGTAAAGGTAGCAATATCTGCTGATAGGTTGAGGGTATAGGAATCAAGCACTATCATAATACTAGTCACTGGTCATAAACATGCTAACAGTGGTTATTGCTGGGGTATGTGGTTTCATGTGATTTAAGCTTGTTTCTTATGCTTTTAACATTGTTTTTTAGAATGTGCATGTATCATTTATATGACCAAGAAAAAGCAATGAAGATATTTTTAGTGTGAAACAATTTTTTAAAAGTGCATACCAAACACCATACTAGATAAAATAAACATGTAAACATATTATGGTAAAACTGCAGAGCATCAAGAACACAAAGAAAATCTGAAAAGTCAGGAGAAAGAAAACAGAATATCTAAAAAGGAATGGCAACTGGACTCTCAGGAGACTTCTCATCAACAATAAATGTCAGGCATCCAGATTAGAAAGGAAGAAATAAAATATGTCTGTTTGTGGATAACATGATTTTTTATATATAAAAGCCTAAAAAATCCACTAAACAACTATGAGAACTAACAAATGAATTCAGCATGGTTGCAAGGTACAAGATCAATATACAAAAGTCAATTGTGTCTACACAGTAGCAATGAACAAACCAAAAACAAAATTTTAAATATAATTCTGTTTATAATCCTAAAAGCATCAAAAGAATATTTAAGAATAAATATAATAGAAGTGCTAAAAACTAGAAAACATTGTTGAAAGAAAGCAAAGATGACCTAAATACACGGAAAGATATCCATTATTCATGGATCAGAAAACTTAATAACAATACTCTCAAATTGAACTACAACTTCAACACAATTCCTACCAAAATTTCAGCTAACTTCTTTGCAGATATTGACAACCTAATCCTAAAATTCATATGGAAATTAAAAGAACACAGAAGAGCCAAAACAATCTTGAAAAAGGACAAAGTTGGAGGATTCACACTTTCTAATTTCAAAACTTACTACAAAGCTGTAATAAAGACAGTGTAGTGGTAGCCTAAGGACAGACATACAGATCAACGAAATAGAACTGAGAGTCCAGAAATTAACCTGCACATTATCGACTGATTTCTGACAAAGGTTCCAACACCACTCAACTCTTTTCAACAAACAGTGCTAAAACAACTGTATATAAACATACTAAAGAATGAAGTTGGACTCTTACATAACACCACATACAAAAACTAACTCCAGATGGATCAAAGCCCTAACTGTAAGAGCTAAAATTATAAAAACTCTTAGGAGAGCAGTGTAAGCATATATCTTTATACCTTTATATTAGATAATGGTTTCTAAGATAATGATTCTAAAAGCACAAGCAACCAAAGGAAAAAAAAAATAGATGAATTGGACTTTGTCAAATTTTAAATTGTTGTGCTTCTCTTCAAAGAACACCATCAAGAAAGCGAGAATGGGAAGAGGGCTTCAAGATGGCTGACTAAAGGCACCCAGCACTCGCCTCCTCCAAAAAGAAGGACCAAAACAGCGAGTAGATAATCACATATCGAATAAAGCATCTAAGAAAGAACACTGGAATTCAGCAGGGCAGTGACAGGGAACATCTGAGGCATGGAAAGAAAGGGAAGTGAGGCAGCTGGCCTGGCCAGGATCAGCTGGGAGCCAGGAGAGGCTTCCCAGTGCAGGGAAGGGTAAGTGGGAGATCCCTAGCAGTTCATATTCCCACAGCAGACTCCTACAATCCTAGACACTGGAGAGCCCTTAATGCCTTGGGGAACCTGAGACTAGTATAGGGAGCTGCCTGGAGTCTGCACAATGGTAGTTCCAGAGAAATAATCTGTGCTAGGTCCCACCACCCCCCAACACTCGAGAAAAAGAAGCTGCAGCATGGTGCCATTTTGAGAGTTCAACCCTCACTAGACTATATCTGGAGCCTAACAGCCTGTGCGTCTCCACATCCCTGGAGCCCCAATGACATCCCCCCACGTACACCTGGAGGGCTGCAGTGGCACGGCACCAGCTGAATCCTGTGGAGTGACCCAGTCCCCAGCACTCTAGCCCATACAGTGTCCTACAACACTCCAAGGAATGGGTGCTGCAATGCACTGGGGAGGCTGCCCCCAGGACAGAAGGAACGAAAGCATGTGCTCCCCAGACCCTGAGAGCCACCTGCCTGGAGCTGCTGCCACTAACAGCAACTCCACCCCTACCAGCAGCAGGGCAACCAAATACTGGCAAATACCTTCTATGTGCCTGGGACTGGCCTGCCCACGTGCTGTCCCAGGTGTCTGATAATCACCCCGTCCCATCTGTTGCAGTAGGTAGCACATACCATCAGAAGGCTTGACAACAGACCTAGACTGCCTGTCACCGGCACCCAATCATGCTGTCCAAGAGCCTGAGGATCAACCTGCCCTGCCAGCTACCTTCTAGTATACACACACACCATCAGGGGGCCTAAACACAAGCCCAGCCAACCTGCCACTGGCGCTCAAGAACTCTGCCTGAGGGCCTGAGAATAGCCCTGCCCTGCCCACCACAGCCAGCGCACACCAGTAGGGGGCCTGAGGACAGGCCTGCCCTGCCTGACACCATCCCACTCTCCCAGTGCCCAAATGTGCTGTCTGGGGGACTGGAAATCAAGCCATATTGTCTGTCATTGTGGGCACATGCACACAACCATCAGGAGGCCTGACAACAGTCCCAGCCTGCTCACTGCCAGTATCTGAGCGTACCAGCCAGGAGCCGAAGGATCCCTTTGCCCACTACCACTGGCCAGCATCCATGCATTCCTTCCCAGGGCCCAAGGATGGGCCTGCCCAGCCTTGTCAATGCCACCACTACCGGGGCCCACCTGCACATGCCACCTGGGGGCCTGGGGACTAGCCAGCCCAGCCCATTGCGCTGCCACGGCTGGCACCAGCGCATTCTGCCTGGGACCCTGAGGGCTGACCTACCATTGCTAACTGCCACGGCCGACACCATGCACACTTCCAAGGGACCCAAGGACCCATCACCCATCCAGCTCAACTGTATCACTGCCAGCACTTGAGCAAGCTACCTGGAGGCCTAAGAATTGGTGTGCATGGACCCACTAATACTCATGCCTGTGTATGCTACCCAGGGGACCAAGAATGGGCACAGTTGACCTGCTACCACCATCAATGGAGCCCAGAAACTGGCCTGCCTGGAGTCCCTGACCCCAGCAAAGCTTCACCACAGCCAAGAACCACCACAGCCTAAGCCACAGAGGAAATTACAGACACCTCTGACACTAATTACAGACAAAGAAATCATACTATACTAATGTATGCGTCCAGAATCAAAGCTAAAGCACCCTCCCCACCAACACTACAGATACATCTATAGGAAAAAGTCTTTCCCTATGAAAGCCAATCAAAAAAATTAGAAGCAGTTGTTACACCAGATGCACAGATATCAACATTAGGACACAAGAAACAAGAAAAAGCAAGAAAACATGACACCTAAAAAAGAACACAGTAACTCTTCAGCAACAGATTCCAATGAAAAAAGAAATTTATGAAATGCTCGAGAAAGAAATTAAAATAATGATATTGAAGAAGATCAGTGCGATACAAGAGAACACAGATAAACCATCCAAAGAAACAGAAGAAGAATCATGATGTGAACGACAAATTCGATAGAGACAGGTATCATTAAAAAGAACCAAACATAAATCCCAGAACTGAAGAATTCAGTGAATTAAATAAAAAATACAATCGAGAGCTTCAACAATAGCCTAGATCAAGCAGAAGAGAGTAGTTCTGAACTTGAAGACAGGTCTTTTGAAATGACCCAGTCAGACTAAAAAAGAAAGAAAAATGAATAAAAAAGACTGAAGGAAGCCTGCATGACATACGGAACACCATAAAGTGACCAAATATTTTAATTAATTTTGGGTGTTCTAAAAGGAGAAGGGATGGGCAAAGGCAAAGAAAAATCTATTTAACAAAATAATAGCTGAAAACTTCCTAAGTCTTGAAATAGATGTAGAAATATAGATGTAAGACGTTCAAAATTCCCCAAATAGATTGAACCCAAAAAGGTCTTTGCCAAGGCACATTACAGTCAAACTGTCAAAAGTCAAAGAGAGAATTCTAAAAACCACAAGACACTGGGCACAGTGGCTCACGCCTATAATCCTAGCACCTTGGGAGGCTGAGGAAGGAGGATCACTTGAGCCCACGAGTTTGAGATTGCAGTGAGCTATGATTCTTGCCACTGCTTTCATGTCCAGGCAACAAAGCGAGACCTTGTCTCTAAAATAACTAACTAACTAACTAACTAACTAACTAAATAAATAAATACAGCATGAGAAAAGCATCAAGTCACATAGAAGAGAAACCCCCTTTAGACTAACAGCAGCTAGTTCCTTACAGGCCAGGAGAGAATGAGATGATATATTTAAAGTGCTGAAAGAAAAAATAAAACCTGCCAGGCAAGAATACTGTACCTTGAAAATCTATCCTTCAAAAATGAAGGAGAAATAAAGTCTTTCCCAGACAAGCAAAAACTGAGAGAATTCATTACCACTAGACTAGCCCTCCAAGAAATGCTTGGGAGTCCTACATCTGGAAGCAAAAGGATGGTATTTACTATCACAAAAACAGATAGAAATATAAAATTCACTGGTAGAGCAAACATACAAATAAGAAAGAGAAAGACTCAAATGTCACCAGAAACTACCAAACAGAAAACCACCAAACCACAATGATAAACAATAAGGGAGAAAGGAAGAGAAGGATATACAAAACAACCAGAAATGAATTAATGACAGGAATAGCCTTCACATATCAATAACTTCAAATATAAATGAATTAAATTATCCACTTATAAGATATAGAAAAGCTGAATGGATGTTTCTTTTAACCAACTATATATGCTGCCCACAAGAAACTTACTTCACCTATAAAGACACATAACAGACTGAAAGTGAAGGAACAGAAAAAGACATTCCACACAAACAGAAACCAAAAGTGAGCAGGAGTAGCTATACTCATGTCAGATAAAACAGACTTTAAGTCAAAAACACTAAAAAGAAGCAAAGAAGGCCGGGCGCGGTGGCTCACGCCTGTGATCCTAGCACTCTGGGATGCTGAGGCGGCGGATTGCTCAAGGTCAGGAGTTCGAAACCAGCCTGAGCAAGAGTGAGACCCCGTCTCTACCATAAATAGAAAGAAATTAATTGGCCAACT